>JARHVA010001893.1:2815000-2994853 GCA_037957365.1 Torreya grandis | reverse complement strand
ACACAAAGATTGAAAGATCACTTGATTTTCTTATATTGAATGGAATTCAAGATTTACAATATGAACACAAAATTTCAAAAATTGATTCACAATTTCATTAGCGTTTCTCTTCTATAACTTTGGTGATCCCTTTTTACAAAAGAGCATCCTCCTATTTTATAGAGAGAAGCTATAAGAAAAAATAGGAAAAACATAAATACATTGACTTATTCATTGACAGAGTCTAATTTGAATTAGGACTATGTGCCTTTCTTACGTGCAAATCACACCAAATAAAATTACATATTAAAAGTTACAAAAACAAACTAAGTGTTCTTAGACATAGGAATTTCTTCTTTTTTGTTCTTCTCTAGATATGCTTCATATTTCTTCAGGATGGCCTATAACTCATTTTTATCTAGCCCCAATGTATTTATGGAGATGGCAAGGACCCTTGTGAAGAAGTCCACTAGATCAGCTGGTACACCTTTACTTCTATCCAAGATTCTTTGTGCTTTGTCCCATTATGACTTGAAATTCAATCAGTTTGTCAATGGAGTCCATCGTGAATGTCCCTGTTTCAATCTCTATTTGAATCAAGGATGTAAACTCTTGAACTATTGCTTTTGTAGGAAGAATTTATTGGGAGTCATCTTTAACTTGGCAAGAAAATTCTCCAATCTTATATGTAAGGTTTAACACCTTATCAGTGCACATATCTTCAGCTTATTCCAAATCTTTAATTAGATTCTCAAGAACTTCCTTCTTATTCTACATTGCTTCTTTGTATTCTATAAACACTTTCCTACTTGGAATGACCTTCTGTTCAACCAAGAGTTCTAGCTTGAATTGGCATAGTTGAGTCCATATATGAATATCTTTTTTGGTCAACTCCAAGTCTTGAGTGAGTGTTTTAAGTGTTTGCTAAATTTCTATTTTCACTTCACTCAAGTTCTTCAAAAATTCAATGACAGAACGTAATTTTTGAGTACCTTGTGTTGATAATCTTTCAATCCAGGCATTGACTACCCGACCTTGAGATCCAATCTTTTCCACCTATTGAATTGTTTTTCTATGGTTTCATTCTCAATAGGTTCAACTAACTTGGATGATTGTGTGATCTTTAGTAGAACTAAAGTCAAGTGTTCTACTTGTACCTTGAGTTGATCTTTAATTTTATTATCCTTGTTGTATCTCTTGATCAAGGATGCCATTGTTGCTTGCAAATCTTCCTTTGCACTTTCATGAGATTTCTTACCAAGATCAATCCATCCTAAAACATATTCGAATGCTTGGATATCCTAAATATTTCTATCTTTGGAAGGCACTATAATCTCAACATACTTGTGTCCAGAATCAAAAATTACTCTGATATGGTTTTAGCCTTCTTTATTATTTTTGGATTTATCGGCACAAGTTGACCATAATCAAAATCATCAGGGGATATAGCTTGCTTCTTCCTCTTGGGTGTTTGAGTCATGAGCCAAGGAAGAAAGGTTGATGGATCTTCTGGTACGGAGGATACCAAGGATTGTGATGTTTGGGGAAGGTCAACAATTTGTGAAGTGGGTGGAATGGAAGGTGGAATAGTGGTATATGATGATGAAATGGACACTAATGGAATAGTGGTTATGATGGATGGAGTGTGTGTTTGTATAGTGGGAACTTTGGTTCCAATTGGCACATTAGATATGGGAGTGGATGGGATATGTGTTGTCAATTTAGATGATGGGGTGGACATGAACTTGTCTATGTCTTATTAGGTAAAATAGAGATTGGTGGGAGATCTCAACGACTTAGAAGGACTAGGTAAATTTGAAAGTGAATCAAAAACTTGATCTAAAGTGCCTTGTAAAGGAATTTGGAAAAGTGTGGCACCAGTAGGTGAAGGAGGGGAGGAAAGAATAGTTTAGGGAGGAATGGTAGAAACAACTGGTACAATTGGAGTAATAGGGGGAAGAATGGAAGAAACTACTTGTGAAGCTGTCATTTGTGAAGTTTCAACTTGAGAAATCTCTGGCTGTGAGGCCACTGGTTGTGAAAGTTGTTGAATCATTGGTTGAGATGGTTGTGAAGTCACTGGTTGAGATGGTGCTTCACTTGCGACTAGGTCTTCTTCTTTCTCTGCTTGAACACCTTTCTCTACCTCAACTTCTTTGCCCTTTCTTTTGCCTTTACTCATGAACACAAACCTTGGTTTATGTGTAGAAGTAGAGGCATCTTCCTTGTTTTTTGATCTGAGTTCCTCATGCTTCTTAGTAATGTCTTCATCATATTCTTCTTCAGACCCAATTTTGAATTGTTTCAACTTAATACCTTTTGATTCCAACCAAGCATTAGTCTTCACAAGAATAGGTTAAAATTTGTCTCTAATAGATGTGGATTCCTTTACGGAGCATTGAATTGGAGGAAGAGGAGTTGAAGCCACTTGATTACCCTCATATGGTGGTTCCAATACATTCTCATCATCTGATAAATATTTTATAATATCAGCCAACTTTAGATTGATAATTTGGTCAGCGATGAGACGGTTGTAATCCAGCTTTCTCACATCTTCATCAGTCCTGCACTCCACCCAAATATCTTCAATTTTATGTATATGAGTATAGTTCCATTTCATCTTTTCCTTCATAATTCTATAATCAAAGTCTCTCTTGCTCTTGAATCTCTTTAGAGTGATCCATTGTATTTCAGTTTCCATTGTCTTGGCTTTCAGAGTGGTTGAAATTGTATATCAGCCAATGCTAATGGGAAACTTGAAGTCTCACTTGTGGGCATCTTACTATTTTTTATGTACACATATCATTTGCTAGCACATTTCCATCAAAATTAACTTATCACTTGGGTACTTGGGCAGCATATAAGGTTATTCATCGAACCCCCTACCCTGTTGTAGGTGAAGGTTGGAAATTGTAGAAAAATGCAACCAACCTTATTGACTGTTGCCCATGCTACATCTAAAATTCTCTTTTTCTCAAGGTCATGATTGAAGATACAAATGAACTTATAAAATAAGGCATCATTAACTCTCTTGTAATGTTTAATGATTTATTTGAGAGTCAATTGTGGGTAATATTCATGTACAAGAACCTTCTTTCTCTCACCAACACCGATTAACCCTAGGAAAGATTTCATGCTGGCTACAACATATACCAAATAGGAAGTTATATAGAATTTCAGAGAAGAGGTCACCTCAGAGATTTGGTGACCTATGGCATCACTAATCTATTTTCCCCAGTAGATTCTTTGTTTGCCTTTCTTGATGATGAAAATGTAGTGATACATCCATTCTTGGAAGACATTTGATGTTGGTAGCCTTTTGACTCTGCTTAGGAGGGTGATTAAATCCCCTGCTTCCTCTAGGAAATCACTATGATAAAATTACTTGGGCCATCTCACAACAGAATGTCAAGGAGTTCTGAGCCAATGAGAATTGATGTGTCTTTTGCACTTGTCAGGATTCTTATCATAGTACTCTTGGGCTGAGTTCACAGTTATATCTGAATACTTCTCAATATCAGAGAGATGAAAGATTTTATCAAGGAATTATTCATCGAACCAAATGATTACTTTTTCATCTGCATTCTTGATTGATCTGGTTTGACTATCAAAGTGTGCAGTAACTATCAAAATGAACTCTAGATCTTGTGCCGACATGGGGAATGTGACTGCCAAATGAATTCCATTGTTTAGGACAACATGCATGTGTGGTGCAATGGGATCTTTGCCTAGCCTCTCTAAGAATTTAGTCATATCAACAAGGCCAATCTCTATATCTCTGATCTGGTCTACATTTAATTCGACCGTAGATGCTAGAAACACACCTTAGAATTTGTACTTCATCATTTTCTTGGCAAGAGAATCCTTTGGCATTGATCAAGTGATTGCAAGGGAGAATTTCAATTCCCTAGAGTTAGCATTTTTTCATCTATCTTGGAAAATTTCAAGAGTGGAAAAAATCTACGCTCTTACATGGGATTCAGAATGAAATTGCATAGTTTAAAGAATTTTCTCTGAACTGCATAATTTTTGAAGGCTTTGGGTGTAGTTCAGAGAAAATTCTATGAACTGCACCACGAGTAGGTCTTCTTGTGTAATTTGGAGAAAATTCTCCAGTTTGCATGAGAGTTGGGTAAAAACTTGGGTGCAAATCAGAGAATTTTCTTCAATTTGCACCATGCTTGGGTAAGTCTAGGTGTAGGTCAGAGAAAATTCTTTGACCTACACCATGTTTAGGATTGTGCAAGTTTTGGTGTAGGTTAGAGAATTTTCTCTGACTTACCCCTTCGATTTCAAGTTTACGGTGCACCTCAAATAAAATTCTCCGAAGTGCACCGAAGGATCGGCTATGTGCACATTGAAGAATTTTCTCCGAGGTGCACGGGGGAATTAGTGGTAAAGTGCAAGGGTGCACCTCAGAGAAAATTCTCCAAGGTGCATGGCCAAATGACTTGGAATGCACCTCAGAGAATTTTCTCTGGGGTGCACCCTCGAGGTAAGAACTTGTTTGAAGGCACGCCAAAGAACTTGAAGATCACCATAAGTTTGGAAATGAGTTTCTAGTCATGCGCAGGGTTTTAAATACCCAAAATAATGGGTTCAAAATCACAAGGTGGGGAAAACAAGTGGAGAAGGGGGTAAGGGCACAATTTTTTTGCTAGGAATGAAACAATGCAAAGACAAAAGTAAAAAGAATCAATTTTAAAGTCCTAGGGTTTTGAAACTTGTAATGCAAGGAATGTGTAAAATGCAAAACAACCTAAAAATGAAAAAAGGAGCTAAAGAAGAAGCCTGGAAGGAAGATCAAAAACTCACCTAAGATCTACTAATAAGAAAATCCAAAGATGCGCTGAGACAATCGATCATAAAATGATGGATGGAGGGTGCACACGAGCTCAGAAATGACGAAAGGAGATAATGAAAACACAATGGTAAAAATGAAAATTACCATGAATTAATATATAAAAACAAGGTAATTAATGCATATTAATTACCACAGGAAGTGGTGGGCCCCCTGCAGGGGCGAAAAAATTCTCTGACCTTGCATGTGTAATAGCAGAGAATTTCTCCACTCTTGCACCTTGGGGTGCAGTGTAGAGAAAATTCTCTAGATTGCACCATTTTGGACTTGGTGTAGTTTAGAAAAAATTCTCCAGACTGCACAAGGTGAAAAAACTCTCTCAAAAGATTAACATTTTGAGGAAAGACAAATGCAAGAAGACAATGATTGACCTCATTTTGCGTGCTTAGAGCTCATGGACTATGAAACAGATAAGTTTCGTAGGGGTTATCCCATAAATTAGGCTTGCTAAATTCAAGGATAACAATAGTCACTTTTGATAATTACTAGCAACATCCACTTATAGGTCCATGTGAGAGGTCGATAAGCTTATGCAAAGATATATTGAAATGAACATATTTGAAATGATAAAATGAATATATATATTTTTATGCTCCTCCCCATACTAATAGCTACATTAAGATTAAATTCAATAAATATTAACAATTTAAATTATTTTTTTGCTCCCATAATTTAATTGAAATATGTATTGGCTCAAAATTAATTTTAAAATAGTCAATCCTTCAATTCATAGTGATTCCTCTTGTCATTAAACAATGTATTCTCAACAAAACACTTAAATCCATTCAATGCAAATCCCATAATGAATATTTGTTCTTATTTATGATCTATTTACCTATATATTAAAACTACTCTTCTAATTTATTTTGATATTATATTTATTTTGATATGTAAGTATTTTGGTAAAGCTTCACACACAATGACTATTGGTTAACATTTCTTATGAAAGTATATGATTTTTTATAGTTGGGTCATCCATGCCATTTAAGCTTAAATGTGAATTAGAAAAGTAGTAAAAACTTCTTTTTTATTAATTTGAATAAGTTGTAGGAGAAGAAAAATATAACTAATATGGTTATGTTGAACATTTTCTATACACGTCATTTCAAATCTTATGAAAGTTAGGTTCAATAAGTTTTGAGTACTTTAATCAAATTTTGGGTACCTTGAGTGAATATGGAATTTAATGTGTGATTGAAAAATTACTAATAATTTTATATTATGCAATGAAGTTCCTTGATTTATAAATTATTTTCATATTCACTTTTGATAAATATTAAGAGGAAAATATAAATTCAATCAAAATATTTTTATTGAAAAATGAAAAATATGTTTGTTTTAAAGATGCATGCATTTTTTACGTGTAATTCACATTTTATATTTTTATTCATGAAGGTCATATGTAAAATATGGTCATATTTTGACATCTAAAATAACCAATTTCATCCAAAGGCTTTGTGAATTTCTTGAGGTACTATGTCGCTTGCCTTGGTATCTTCCCTTTGATGATGACTTGTTGAGACTCTTGTGACCCTCTTCTAGTCTTTCTAACTTTCCACTGCAACAATACATTATCCTTCAACTCCCCTTGCAAATCCAAGGCAAAGTATCGTATCGAGGGTAGAAATTTTCCTCCCTCAACCAACATGGGTGGCTCATATAGATGTTAAGTTCTCACAATTTATTGGTGAGCACATTCGAATGAATGTAGTGGGTGTGTGAGGCATGAGGAGGATTAAGATTTTACAAGTTAATTTTATTTCCAGATGTTATTGTTTTTGTATTAGTTCAAAAGAGAAAGTTTGAGTTTTAGTTAATTTTATTCATTTCATTCTTTTATTTTATATCATTATATCTTTATTTAAATATTAAATTTAATTCACCAAATAATTATAATTTTTTTAAAAAGCCAATAAAATATCCAATCAATTTACACCTATCTAGAAATTTTGCTAAAGATTAGTCAATGAAATTATGCCTAAACTCTAAGATTCGTCAAGATTTTATTAAAAAAATTAGGGGTCCATTCTTAAAGTTATCCTTGGTATGATATGTATATGATATGAGGATTTTATACTTCTAGAAGCAATTCCAAGATGCAGACTAGGTGCCTCCAACTTAAGGTAATAATGAATTTTTTAAAACTTGTTGTAAAAGGGTTTTTTTTAGGTTTTTTAAGCTATAAAAGAGGAGAGGGGAGGCCAAGCAAGCACACATACTCATCTACAACCAATCAACCCTTATATAAGTAGGAGGGCTAGTTTCATTATGGCATCACCTCTATTGGCATAAAGATTAGTATATTAGGTTTATATGTTATCACAAACTAAGCCTTCCAACAAGTGTAGGATAGAGTTTTTTAAGGTAGATATGAGGATTTTAGAGTCGTAGAACTAATTTCAAGATGTAAAAATTAGACGTATCCGACTTCAGATAGTAAGGCATTTATAGAAGCTTGTTGTAAGGGGATATTTTTGAATGTATTAAACCACAGAAAGGAAGAGTAGAGGCTAAATAAGCAAACATTCTCATACTTTTAGTTTAGATTATTTCTAAACCTTTTAGTAAATTTGTTTTTTCTTATTTGTATAACAAGTATTGAAAATGTGTTGTGACTTGATGGAATTGTAGGACTTGTCCCCTTTTTGATAATACACTAGTTACCATTTATTTAAAAAAATAGAACCCCTTAATTATTGAAATAACTTTAGTGCTAATTTATGTGATAATATGTGTGTGTGTGTGTGTGTGTGTGTGTGTGTGTGTGTGTGTGTAAGGATATTTGTGTCTTTAAGTCATTTTAAAATGATATTTATGAATAGTTATTAATATAATAACAATTTTAGCATATCAACACCATAAGCATCTGTTAATAGGGAGAAGAACATTGAATTTAATCAATTGTTTTGAGCATCTCACCTCCTAGCCTCTTTTTATATTCACAAAACTTCCAGTAAATGTAATACCTTACAAGTCACCCTTTATCTCACAATTCTTACCAATATGAGATTAACCCAATTACAAGCTTCTCCTAGAGATTGTGTCCATTAAACCATGATATATATCTTTTAGTTTAAAAAATTAACTATAAGTTCAATCTAATCCATGTGAATGATGGTGCTATCTATAATCTATAGGTATTGTGCAGCAAAGAATGCTCACTTAGGACTAGATGCCAAGGACATATCCTACCGGACGCAAGATCTTGTTGGTTGCTTTGTTAATTACCCCTTGAACATGAAAGGACTAGGTTGGGTAATAGAAATTTTGGTAAACTAAAGCAGCACGTTGGTTTCAGAGTACCAACATTGTCACCATTTTGAGAGAATCAAGAAAGTAACTAGGTTTGCAAAAATAAAGGCTAAATAGATATATTTTATGTACCAATGTAAAGATCTTCCATGAACTTCAATGGAGATGGAAAGTAACCTCAGAGATGCCCTCAAGATAGAACCTAAAAAATAAACAAACCCTTATGAGTTGTCCATTTACAAAGAATAATTCATTGAAGGTAGTGTACACCCTCTCAATATATCCCCCATCATCATGCCGTAAGCTTGGCCTCCAAGTCCCATACCCATAAAGCACCATGTGTTCAATGATAACATCAAAAAGTCAAATCTTCGTAGGGATATCTTAGACATACATTCGAAAACAACACTCTAAATCAGAAAAGCAAGGCATTTCCCTTAAAAATAGCAACTAACAAGTAGGCTTAAGATTAAACATTTATTTTGAATTATTTCCCCTCAATGTCTTTGTTATAAAATTCATCCACATATGCATTCATATTTGCCTCCTTTATACCACCAAATTGTGAAATTCATGTTTACATCTTTTATTTTTATTTTTCTCTTTCTCTCTCCTTGTTTTTTTTTTTGGTGGGTTAGGGGGCAGGGATGTGTTTTAAGTTGTGAATTAGCTCCATTTGTTTTTCCATGAAAAACACTTTTCACCCTCCGTAGAACTTTATTATATTCACATACTCAATAGGATTCTTTATCTGATATGTGCATTTATTTTTTTTCAATTGTTTTACCCAAGACAATGTAAAGATAATTAGTCTGCATGACAATCTTGATTGTTCTCTCTACCCTTTGAGAGAATAATTTGGTAATTGTCTCTATGCAATTTCCAATTGCTAACTTTTGTATATATCCTCTTTGGCCACAACATTAAGCGAAAATATGATGAACATAGGGGGATTCTAGAAACTTCATGTAAATCATGGAACTTCCACAATAAGGTTTCTAAATGCTCATCCTTTGTGCAAGTAATCATGCATCTTCTACATAAGGTTTCTCTAATGGCTATCCTTCATTCATACAAAACAACATTTTTCCTCAACATTGTTGATTGTGCCAATGTCCAAATCAACACCACAATAGGCTATGATATTTACTTTATGATCTCCACAAACTCTACCTTCACAAGGAAGTGGGATAGCCTCATAGGGGCAATCAAAATTCAACTTCATATAATAATCAAGTAGGAGAGGTGTTCATCTTCTTTCATTGCTTAAGTTTTTAAATTAACCTATTACATATAAATCCAATATACCATGCCAATGGGGGTGATGCCACAATAGAAGTGGCCCTCCTATTAGCATAGTGATTAATTGGTTATAGACGAGTATGTTTGCTTGCTCAGCCTCCCCTTTCCTCCTATGTGACTTAATAATACAATCCAACTGTTAACAAGAAGCTTCTAAAAAAAACTATTGCCTCGAGCCAGATACACCCAATCTTTGCATCTGAATTGCTTCTATGACTCTTAAAATCCTTGTATCTATTAATGCAGCATACAGGTCCTCTCCTAAACAAATTACTTGAACATGCAAATGATGAAACTATGTGCGTGAAAATGCATTTGCTTTTTGGTATTTAGTCTTGGTGCAAATTCCCAGTTGCTAGCAATTTTATATCATCTTTGGCCACAACATTAAGATAACATACGATGAGCATATGAGGGGATTCTAGAAACTTCATTTTGGTCATGAAGCTTCCACGGTAAGGTTTTACAAATGGCTATCCTTTGGCCATGTAAAACAGGTTTTTACATAACATTATTATTTGTCCCAACGCCTACATCAAAAGCACAATAGGCTATGATGTCTGCCTTGTGATTTCTCAAAACTCACCTCTACATGCACAATCTTCATATAATCAGAAGGGTGAGAGACCCATCATTTTGAGTCTGCCATCTTTATCATGATTGACATTTTTTACTAATGCTAATAAAATTTGATGGGTATTATTTTTAATTAATTTATCTTTTCTTACTTCTATCTCTGTTGATAAATTGTGTATCAGATAGCATAACTTCAATGCAAGGTCTTTGCCTTATATTATTAGTCAAACAATGAAAGGTGAAAGAACAAATGTAAAAAATAAAGGAAGCATTGTTTATGTACATATAAGGAAGTTTGAAAAATGTGCTTCTACAGTCCATCTTATATTGGTGTCCCACTTGGTGGTGACCTGAAAAACTACCCTTACAAATTACATGTTTCTTAATGACTCCCGTCACTTCTAAATTTCTGGTCTCTGTGGTAAAATACAAACCTTCAAACACTGCTAAACTATGGTTATTTAATGTCGTGTACTAAATGCCACAGTTGTCAAGCCTGATGCTAATGCCCTCAAATTATGTTGTAGAAGCCACCTTGGTATTATCAAATCGAGCAGTCACTGCATCCCATGAAACAAGTTCATTCATAAATACCGATATGTAATCTGGCCTTCGATTCTGTCATAAAGGAAAAGAAACAATTTTATCGTGCATTGCATTGGAAGTAGTTATATTCAATCACCAGCAACTGCAAATGGAAAATGAATGGCATATCATCCCTGTATACTTGATTGATTTTTGCTCACTAACCTGATAGTCAAGGTAATATGCATGCTGTTTCATACAAGGGCCAATGTCCATTGATCATCACATACAACACAATTTAGTACTGTTATAATAAAGTCCAAAATTTTAAGGGCATAAAACTCTATGCTCATAATGATGTGAAATTTGTACTTACATTCCAAGCATTCAATCGCTAAAAATTAAATACAGTAGAATTGAATCAGAAAAATGTCAAGATTCTCTTCAGCTTACCTCCCAAACGTCTATGGTTAGAAGGGGCTGCAACAAGCAAACATAAAATAAAACATGCAATCAGAATACTAAATATTAAATTCTGTGCTAGAACATTAAAGTATGTATGCTAACAAACAAATAAAAATGAACGGACTTAATAGCATATTTTCTAACATTTGAAGACGAAATGTCGGAGGAGAGTGCAATGTGTGCTGTGTTATGAATTTTTTGAAATGCTGAAGCAAGAAAATAGCAAGAAGCAAACGTTAAGCAGCTATTGGCAATGGCTCAAGGGAAGAGAATAGCTCAAAATTAGAACCAATAGCGACCAATTAATAATGCTTTTAAGATAGAGCTGGATAATAAGGACATCTTGAAGTTGATATCATTATGATCGAACAGAAAAGAGAAATCTTCCAAAGGTTCTTTGTTTAATGCTTAGGACTAAGAGGATCTAGTTTCAAAAAATACCCTGGAATACTAAGAACCTTTGGCAACATAAAACCGACTGAGTTCACCTTTTTCTGCTTCTAGTGGACATTTGCACCAAGTAGAGGAATCAGAATGTCAACCCCCATTCAAAGGTTACTCAAATCTGCCACACGGTAACACAAAAGATCTGTCAAAATGCTTTGAACGGTAGATTGAAAGGTTTCTCATCAATAGGGAAGACTTTCTAAGTTGAATTTCTCATTCATCGAAAGGCATTGTGAAGAGGCCCTACACTAGATAGAATGTTGCACAAGATTTCCTGTCATGAAGGATCTGGAAGGAGAGAGACACTGGTTTTCAGGAAAGGGATAGGTAAAAACTGCCATGGCACTTTTTATGTGTTGGAGATCTTAAAATACATTGGGAACATTTTACGATTGGATATAGTTTGGCACTTGCGCCAACATTTGTCAATTTCTCTAGAAAACCTTTCCTGAGATGATGCCAGAATTCGAAAGAACCAGACGAACACGGGTCCTGAACTAAAATGTGGCATTCAGATGTATAGAGGATGTCAAAACATACAACTATTCAATATTATTCTAGAAGAAATTATGAGCTCCAGAAACTACAGAAAGGGAGGGGAAACGTTGGAGCAGCAATAGGTAATCAAAGGCTTCACATGGCAAAACAAAGAAGATAAATATCGTTGAAGATAAACCATGATCCAAGTAGCACTGTTGCAGGCATCAAACACAAGGACTCTAAAGACAATACAGAGTAGATGCAAGAGGACCTTGAATCAGAGTCAAATACAAGAAGATATGTAATCAGATAATGTATAACAGAAAATTGTAGCAAATTCAAACTCCCTTTTGGAGAGAGCAGAACAATTTCGGTAACAAGAGGAAAAGAACAAGAAGAAAGTTCCTTTGTCAACTTGTGGGATAGAAGATTTAACCTATCCACAGGAGGATGAAGGAAACAAAGGGTCAGAATAAAGAACGAGAAGGATTTGTTTCTTTTCTTTCTTTTCTGAGTAAAGGGTGTTAGGGTCCTTCGGGAGACCTCATCTGAGGAGAAGAAATCTTCTCCAAATTTCTTTGACACATCCTAGCTATAGCAGAGCACTGAACCTGGCTCACACAACTTGGGTGTCAGAAAAAATCTCAGAAAAAAATGTATGAGATTTAAAGCTCAAAAAAGTATAGTTGATTTTTTTCATATTATCTCCCTCATTTTTGTAAAACTTCAGATTTTGATATTCTGTCCAGACTAGTTTCTTGATTTTACTGTTTACCAATTTGCATTGATTAATCTTACGACTCTCATCAGATGTAATTGCTTCCCTTAATTGGATCAGGTGCCTCATTATTTGTGAGCATTTTTTAATATGATCTTTAATTACCAATGAATGTGAGCTTTTGCAGTTCACCATCACTGGCACATCTATCTTCTAGATTAAACTGCGTCTTTCTTTTTGGATAAATGCTGACTCTTTGAATTAAGCTGCACAACCCACCATCATAGCAATATGGAGTGAGGATAAGAATCATAAATGATCCCTCTAAATGTAATTCTTTAAATATTAAATGATCAAGGTGAGGTAATATTCATATTAATGAAGGTTTGCAAGAAGGCATTTGAATATTAAGGCTATGAGAGATACCATTGATGGGTTCACAACTCAAAGCACACAGTTCAATCCACAAAATATGGTTGACAGCAAATCTTGAGTTATAAAAAAGATACTCTATGCAGTATTGATCAAAAGGGAAAAGGGAAAAAATTTGATACCTAAAATGATCATGTCAAAGAAAGGGAGAAAAAAGGGGACAAGGGGAGCGAAATTGGTCCAGGCGGCAGCCCAATGCACAGGCCTCTTTGGCATATGCTGGCCCTCCCCATCAGCACCACACCAGTGGAAAACAAGAAGTTGTTCTCACCATGGTTCATGTTCTATTAATGGACCAAGTTACTGTATAAAAATTAATGTAAAATCATCCTTGAAGGTCATTTTCAAAGGCAAGATGGAAGTAATTAGGAAACAAAGCAGGCCACAATATCATTTTTTGTAAAATAGAAATCATAGTGTAATTGTTCCAAAGTGAACAAATATCTTTGTGATTAAGTGTCCCGGAAGGAATAAAAGCAGATCCGGATTTTTTCGCCATGAACTTTTCTACACCAGAAGGGTTTCCCCAAGTTAAATAGTTGTCTTTAGTATGGATGCATGTTTTCTTGTATTTCTGTTCAAATTGATTTGTAATTGTTATCCTACACACAAAAAGGTAAAAACTTCTAGTTTTCAATTGAACACATTTTTGTAGCTGTTTTATTACAGGCAAAAAATTGAGAATTCTGGATTCATAGTAATGCTGTAGTTTTTTTGTAAAAGATGTGTTTGGTGAATTGTGCTTATTCCTAGGATAGCCAACTACAGATAAGAATAGGCAGAGAAGCACGATTACTGTGTAACACAGAATTTTTTGAATCTAGCTTCAATGATAGCCTCCCATCTAAAAGAAACATGAGGAATGTGTTACTTGAAGGCACACCCCGTGTGGCCATTTGTTATTTATGCTTCACTAGTAGGAAAATGTTGTATCTAGTCTAGAAAATATATATATGTCACATAGTAATCTCAAGAGAGTGCTTCTATCAATATCACTGATCTTGCTTTGAAGTTCGAATGGAATTTTCACAAGCAATGAAAGAGCCTTGTTGACATTGTACAGATGGTCAAATGTGATGAAAACAAATTTGGTCCATAAAAGTAAATACGAAATAATAAACATACAAAAAGGTAAAAGACCTGAAAACTTGAGATTTTGGAAGCCATATTGTAGCATGCAGCTTATGATAGAGGAGGTACTATCAATATTTACTATTGCAAACAGAATAAGGCCAAATGACTAACAATAGCACTCACCGTATGACCCCAAATAAGAGGGTTCAAAGCATTTGGAGTTTTTTCAATTACAAGTTTATCATCTTTCACTGCAAGAACAGGGACAACTTAATAAGAAACAATATCCTTCATGCAGTTAGGATTGGGTGAAAAAAAAAAGTTTATAAAAGCCTTCACTGAAATATCACACAAAATTAGCTATGCTTCCAACAAATATTATATAGCTTAGAAAATACAAAGGGCAGCGGCAAATATAAAATTTGAATAACTCTAGCACTGTACTCACAAACAAGCCAAGCCCAACCAGAACCAAATTGAGTCGCTGCAGCTTGCTTGAATTCCTTCAGAAATTCATCATATGAACCAAAATCCTTTTCAATGAGTTCCAAGATCTCTCCTTTGGGCTTTTTCCCACCTTTCGGTTTCATGCATTCCCAAAAGAACTCATGATTCCAGGCCTGCAGCCACACAGAGCTGAAAATAAATCCTTGTAGCAGTATAGGCAGGTATATTTTCAGAGAGCAAAACCAAAAAAAATAAGGCAGCAACTTGCAAAATTAATGAGATTAAATCAAGGTTTTCAGAACTCAAAATATTAAACCAAAAGCATAAAAATCAAGTGAGCAGATTGCAAATAAAACAATAAGATAAAAAATTTCATTAAGTCGCAATTTACCTCCAGTTGTAGAGGATTTTAATATTGTGAACAAGAAACATCCTCTTATAGAAACTTCTAGTATTTTATGACATCATCCTTCTAGCAAGAGGGCTCCTTATATGAATTGCACATATAACATGAAGCATATTGACATGGATTGGTAACATATCATAAAATCAGCCATTTAAAAAAGAAAATCAGTATATTTTAAATAACTAGAAAAATTACCTTCATTTGTTTTTCGAGGATACTGCCAAGCACAAAAACTAGCAACCAGTACTACCATATACATAGGTATTTTTTAACATTATAATCTTACTGATTGATCGAGTATTGCATTTAAGTTTTATTATCCACTTGAGGTAAATAAACAACATTTAGTCAAATGTGTCTTGATATCATAGCAGTGCCATTGCATCATCCTCATAATATGATCATGTGTTGAGATATGTTACAAGGAGTATCTGATTTGATGAATTCTAACTTGAGAAATCCAAGATTTTGGGTGGAAAATGTGTATATAAGAAATTATTCATGACAATTAGTACAACTAAAGTGGTCCATCGTCGGGATGATGTCATATAAAAGCATATTTGGAGCTCCTTATATAGATAAATCTAGTCAAGTACATGATATCACAAGGGACTCAGAAAAATAAATATTCAATATAGTTACAAATTATTAAATGCCATTAGCCATTACAAATTATTAAATGCACATAGCTGTTACAACCACTATTGAACCCAACTAGGCTAGGCAAAAACAATTATTTGCATCTGCTAATTAATTACCATCAAGACTCAATTTTCTAAGGTGAGAGGTGTTCTAATCTTGCTAATGATGGGCTTCCAAAGCTTGTTTTAGACATCAAACGAGAAATTTTTTTACTATTTAGAAAAATTATCCTTGCCATTGCTTCCCCTCTACATACTTCATGACTTTAATGACATGTGAATGGAGAATGATAATAAAGTCCTTGTAATAAATTTGATTTATTAAGAGTATGCATTGGGAGGATTGGTGTGCCTAATCATTTGAAATATTTTCATATTAATATATGAAGTTTCAGTGAGTCAAAGCATTCCCAAGATGAAGCACAAGAAAAGGAAATCAGTAGAGTACACGAGATTGGGATTTCAAAGATCTTTGCAGCATCAATCTTTAATATAATTGCATATAGGTGAGATAAGTAGGAACATGGAGGCCCAAATGAAAATAACTTGAAACCTAAATGCTTCAAGTGCTTGCCTCATATTGAAGTGTCGTCTTTTTATAAATACTAAATATTTAGAATGAAAAGCATAATTATCATAACAAAAACTGTGTATGGTGTGAACTTTGAAGGGCCACAAGTCTGTGCAATGGTTCAATTTGTACAAGGTCCATTGTGTGTCGGTTATTGACCGATGTTCACTCTTCATTGCCAGCAGGGTCGCTACTCAAACCCAGGATGCTTGGGTGGCCTACCCTTGTGCCCTGGCCCATGGGCTGCTGTTCACTCTTTATTAGTTGCCACTTACTTTTTTGATGTGCATTTGATGGGAAGAGCATAAATTGCTGGCACCTTAGCGTGATCAAATGTTATAGACCTGGGTGTTTATCACTTTCATGTGATTTTATATGTTAAATACCGAACAGTCAATGCGAATATACTCTGATATTCCCTGAAATGCTGGCAATTTACTTTCAGTGCATTTGATGTATAACCTGTAGTCTTGCTGATATATGTCTCTAGAAAACAAGCAAGCATGCGTTCTTTTTGGAAAATTAGTTCTAGTTTAATAGTTTCCTAGGTAACCAAGGATCATCTAAGCTTTTCCAGTTTCTTACCGAAAATCAAGAGTATAAGCAGATATTAGGCATTATTCAAGCCAAGGCCGAATTCAGATTCGCTTTCGCTTGCATCCTTACTCCATTGTTCTTGACAACCATAGCTACAATGACATTTTTTTCTTTTCAAATTTCAATATTATATTTAAAAGGAAATGCCAGGTTTATGTGAAAACTAATAGACACCTGAGCAGCGTTGTTAAAAACAGGTTTAAGATCTCCTTTGTTATATGTTATCTTGATAATGTCCTCTAGCGGACACTCTTCCAAATCAGTACCCTCAATCTGCTTATTGCAGTTATCAACATAAGCTCGATGATGTTTGCCCCAATGGAATTCCAAAGTTCGTTGGCTCATATGTGGCTCTAATGCATCCTGCGAGTGCAACATGATGATGGTATCGAGCATAAGTCACATACAAGTAAAAATATGGACTGAGATTCAGTGCAGAAATTTTAAAAAGAACCAAGAAAATGTAACAAACATTTTCCTTTCCATTTCAACGAAGTAGATAGCAACAAACTATTGCTCAAATTTTTAATGGAAAGTAATCTGCATGCTTTCTTGTACTATGGTAACTTACAAATTTGAAGGGAGGAGGCTTCAGTTCAAGAAGTGCAACTGCTGGTGGAGCAGTTCGAAACTTTGGCATGGGTCCTTTCTGCAGCGTAAAAAATTCCTCAGAAGATAGTTAAGCAAAAGATAACATTGAAGGCAAATAAATTCACAAATGCACATATCTAAGTATGTTATTATTGTTATGTTCAGATTAGAGCTACTGTTTATAAAATTACAAGAAAACAATATAAATGAAATTGATTGAATAATCAAAACAGCTCATCCTCTGTTACAGACTATCTAAGCGGGAGTCAACTTAAGTCTAGCATAAAATATGTCTTGTCTGTCAATTTTGTAATACACTGGATAATTGAAAACACACAGTAATCAAGGTACACCAGACATGACAGGTTTGACAGAGAACAGAAGCAACCCTTGCTTGTACGATGATTATGCAATGTCTCTCCCACTATGCTAGTTACTTCTTGTTGAAGGAAGCCTATTATCAAAATGAACCTTGAATACTAATAAAAGTTCAAACGAATCAATAATATAAGTCCAAAATCAAAAAGATTGAATCCCTAGGACAGGATAAGAAAGATAACAAACGTGTGACGACATAGCATAATAATTACAATCCACTCTAACAAATACCCCTGGAAATTTTACCCAATAAAGATGCAATACAAAAAATATCATAACATACTCTCGCAACTGTAAGTGAAGATACGCTTGCTTTTGAATTATAAGATTGCTCAGATGAAAATGTACACTGTTATTATTGCACTTGGAAGGTCCTGGTGAACTGATTCCTCTCCAAAACTTTGACCTAGAGTTCAGAATCTGATTTCTCATTTTCTTTGTAGCATGTGTGGTCACCTTGAACAGGCAACTCCTCCACCGTGCCATGCATTTTCACTCTCAGCTCTCAGTCTGAATGAGTAACCCTACCATGACTAATAACATTTATTCCTGTTTCCATGTCAAAGTCAATTTGTAAATTTTTTTGCTCAAAATCTACTTAATTGTGCATTTCTGTTTATTATTGATCACAGTCCCTTATTCCCACAAGATCCACCTCAATCTGACCAAATACATTGTCTGCTATGTCTTTGTCAATCAAAGATACACAAACAGTGCATTTGATAATGTAATGTCCACATTTTCGGATCACTTATGAGTAGGTACTGAAGATCTTTAGTCTATTTTCTTCATAGACTAAGAGATTATTTTTGGGGGTTTATTTTATTAATTAATTATGATTGCCCGTATAGTGATTTTTATCATTTATCCATATAAGGCAATTCTAGTTGATTAATAGAATATTTTCAAAAAGTGGTTTTTACCACTATGATATTTAAAAGATAAATAATTATTGAATTGTTGCCTAAAAGTAATTTTAATTACTATTTGTTATTTAAGCAATTAATTTAATATTATATTTGAAAAAGAGGAATGTCGGCTTGAACGCTGAGCAAAGAAAATAAAAGATATCCTAAAAAGTCGGTAAGGAGAGTCATAAAGTATTTTACCCCCTCAAGGTGGTTCGCCCCTTTTAGAGGGTACAAATACAAGGTGTAGACTTCATTTGAAGATATGTTGAAAATTGATATTGATTCTTCATGTTTGAAGAAAATATTAGGATGTATGCCCAATAAATATTTGCAGGTTTTTGGAGCTGATTATTAGAAAAAAATAATGTCTTTTGACGCCACCTTTAGGGCAATAATCAAATTCCACCTTTGCAAAGGTGGAATTTGATTATTGCCCTAAAGTGGGGCAACTTGTTTGGTGACTTGTTTGTGTGGGTTTCAAGGCTAATTTGAGGTCAAATTGACCTAGTTTCATTGCTAAAATTTATTGATAAGTATTGCTGAAGTGTGGCATTGACTTTCTATGTGATTCGGCAATGTTTGCAAGGTCTTTTCAAGTGGATAAATAAATAATAAATTATGATTTATTTATTTATATTTTTGGGCAGATTTTATGAGGTTTTGTTGACTTCATAAATTGTGGATTTATGACTAATATTTATTGAAGAATTTTTTCAAGTGTGGCGACTTGAATTGAAGTGAGAATTTGTTGTTTGAAGGGGTTTAAACCCCTAGTTGAAGGGAAAATAATATTTCTAATTTTTACATGTAGAGTTGACAAAGGGTGACTAGGTTGGAAGAGGGCTTTGATCACTTTGAAGGCCCAAAAAGGGTGCTGGATTTGTATGGCTATTTTTGGTAAATTATTCATGATTTTGGGCAAGGGTTTGACAAATATTCAGCTGTTGTTTTATGTGTAAAATCAAATATTTTACAGTAAGGTTAAATCTGATTTTCATTGACATACAAATAGTAAAAAGCTATAAAATCTCTATTTTCAGTTCGTGGCTTATTTTGGATAATTTTGAGGTATTATTTGCTCAAGGTAATTGCTAGAAATTACCTATATATTATTTGCACATTGGCGTCTAGGGTTTGGAAGTATATTGTCTCTTTTTAAGACATATCTTTGAGTTAGGATTTACTTATTTGGTTAATTACAGAATTCAAAATTTTATGGATTTTAGAGGAAACCCCTTTTTGGTTGAATTGTCCAATTTGGGGACATTAAAGTGGTATCAGAGCACTGATTTTATCCATCTGTGAGGTTTGGTGTTGCAAATTTAGTTGCAAGTAGATAAAAAGATTTGGTGTTATCAGAAAAGAGGAAGAAGCCATGGAAGAAATGGAGAAAGAAAGGCTCTACAATGCAAGAAGAAAGTTAGGGAACCTATGCCAACCAATGGGATGTATAATCAGCACCTTGAAAGAAGTAGAAAGGAGGTTATCCAAGGTGAGTAAATCACAATATGAGTCCATGAAATAGATGGTACAACCCTCAATGACTTGGTTCAACATGAATTTTTGAGAGACACAAATGAGAAGGTAAGGCTCTTGGTTACTCACTGTATTAATGAGGTTTTAAAACTAATGGCTCTCAAAATTCCCTACAGTGATAAAATCACAAAGGGGATATTTTCATTGATGTGGAGAGCTTCCAAAGTCTCAAAGAGGACAAAGGACACTCCTTGGCTAGAAGGGTCAACATCCTGAAAACTATGGCTTCAACCAAGTCATGTATTTTGATGTTAGATATGGAGTGTGATGAACTTATTGTTAAGATGTTTCAACATTTCCTTACAATTGCTTGTAAGAATTCTACCAAAAAAGTTGTAGCTTCTATGCAGAAAATCTTGACTTTGACACTCAATGAGAGTGATGATCTTTTCGAGTAATTATCTATTTTGTTGATAGGTTTGAACCTACAAAAAAAAAAATCCAATTGCACATACGCTGTTTGAAAATGTTGCAATTAATTGTGAGGGAAACTTAAGGCCTTATTTGATGGTGAAGCATGTAGAGGAAGAGAAGATTGAACTACATGGGGAGTTGGAAGGAAAGAATGAAGGGACAGCCCTTCATGAGGGTTTCTATGAAGGAGCCAAAGAAACAAAAAAATCAGATTTGAAAGAAGGTGAGCTACAAAAAGATGACACTTTGGGGCAGCTTAGAGTACGAAATTGTGACAAAAAATTTGAGTTTTTGGAGCAGCAAAGAGGGCTGCAAATGATGGATGAAAATGAGGAAATGTTAGGTACTTCAAGGCAGCCAAGTACCCCAAACTTTGGTATTTGAAAAAATGATTTTGAAGAAGCCAAGAAAACCGAGATATTCATAGAAAGGTATGAGTTGAATGATGATTTTTGTTTGGTATTTAATAATTGTTCAAATTTATTGGATGACTCTAGATTTGATGAAAGAGCTTGGAAGGAACAATTTCTAATCGCAAATGAGAAAAGGGGTGCAAACCTTGACGAGATTGGATGGCACATGGGGCTTCTTGATGGATCAATGCACAATGAGATGAGGGAATGTTTGAAGGAAAAGAACACCATGATAGACTTGAATAAAATCAAAATGGATATGGAAAAATATCAAGATTCCAACTTCTTGTGAAATGCAAAGGACAATACGTTGTTTGAAATGGATAAAGAAGAAAGACAAAAGCCACAAGGAAAGATGTACCTCATGATCCTAGAAAGTGACAATTGGATCAAAAGGGTGTTATTAAACACCAATGTTTTTTCTAACTTGTTTGTTTCATGTGTAGGATTAATTTTGAGATCCCTTGCGAAGGGCAATGCTAGAAATAAGTTGGCCTTTATATATGGGCAACCTTTTGGAAGAGTTGAAAATGGAGACATGGATGAAGACTTGAGGACTACCATAGTTTGGGCAAGAACCCAAATCATGAACAGCCTTAGGAATGAGGTCATTTTGCCCAGGTTGAGTGGTAAGGGACCCCCTTCATCTTCATCCAATAGCATGGTGAGAGGTTACTTCATGAGCATGAGGAAAAAGCAAAGAGGAATTGAAGATAGAATTGTCATAGGACATCATGATCAGCGCTTTATTTCAAAGAAAGCATTTTCTACAAGGCCATTAGTAAGTTTGGTTAAATTTGATTTTGGTCATGTTTGTTTGAGAAGAAAAGACAAGGAATTTGTTTTCCAAGGAAAGCCCCAAAGTTGTCTTGGGCAGCACCCTATCCCATGTTGCAAAGCTAATAAGGAGGGTGTTATGAAGGGCATGAGACCCCTATTGAGGTTGGAACAAGCCCAAGTTGTGAACAGCTGTTCACAAGTTACAAATTTCAATAAAAATTGGTCCTCTCCCTCACCAAAGAATTTTGTAAGTAAATTGACACATTCACAATCTTTTTTAGGCATAAAGGGCAATTCGTTTTGCATGTGGCAGCCAAGGATAAGAACTGAAAAAATTAGTTTAAAATCTGGATTTTGTTGCTCAGAAATTTCTGAGACAACTAAGCAATTCCATCCACCAAATACAATCATGATTTTGCACTTTCGGGGCATGTTTCAGTTACCATTGGGAAGAGTTTATGCATGGGCAAATTCTAAAATTGTTTGCTCCAAAATTTCTGAGTTGGCATAGCAAGTACAGCAGTATCTTAAAGGAAAAAATTCTAAAATTTTTGAGAAATTATAGCCACTAACAAATTCTGAAAATGTTTGTAAAATTGAGCACATCTTGCATGGCAAAGATTGGAAGGGTACACCAAAGGTACAACATTCTTTTGTGGATAAAATTGAGTATTTGTTGGGCTTATTTAGTGGTACATACATATTTGGGGAAGTTAACAAAGAGCAGCAAATGGAAGGTTACCTATCTCACATAAGAGGATCCCAACAAATTTGTTTATTTGATGATAACATGGGTTTGCAAGGTATGTTTTCCAATTGGGTTAAGCTTCTTTTCTCTTTGCAAATGGAAAGATTACATTTTCAAATTAAAGGTTTGGTACGGCATTCTTTATCCATTTGCAGAATGTCATGCTACGCTATTTGGCAAAAGATATTCTACTTAACAAGTATAGAACCAAGGCTTTTTTAGCACTATACAGGTTTTACCACTTAGACATGGTAATTGGGCATATGAGTTTGCAATTGTTTAAGGGCAAGCAACTTTGGGAAAGGAGGACTGTAATGTCCCTATTTTCGGATCACTTATGAGCAGGTACTGAAAACATTTAGTCTACTTTCCTCATAGACTAAGAAATTACTTTTGGAGTTTTATTTTATTAATTAATTATGATTGCCCGAATAGTGATTTTTATCATTTATCTATATAAAGCAATTCTAGTTGATTAATAAAATATTTTTAAAAAGTGGTTTTTACCACTATGATATTTAAAAGATAAATAATTATTGAATTATTGTTTAAAAGTAATTTTAATTACTATTTGTTATTTAGGCAATTAATTTAATATTATATTTGAAAAAGAAGAATGTTGGCTTGAGAGTTGAGCAAAGAAAAGATATCATAAAAAGTCGTCAAGGAGAGTCATGAGGTATTTTACCCCCCCAAGGTGGTTTGGCCCCCTTTAGAGGATACAAATACAAAGTGGAGACCTCATTTGAAGATATGTTAAAATTTGATATTGATTCTCCATGCTTAAAAAAACTATTGGGATGTATGCCTAATAAGTGTTTGCAGATTTTTGGAGCTGATTATTTGACAAAACGGTGTCCTTTGATGCCACCTTTGCAAAGTTGGAATTTGATTATTGCCTTAAAGTGGGGCGACTTGCTTGGTGATTTGTTTGTGTAAGTTTCAAGGTTAATTTGAGGTCAAATTGACTTAATTTCATTGCTAGAATTTATTGATAATTATTAAAGTGTGGTGTTGACTTTCTATGTGATTTAGCAAGGTTTGCAAGGTCTTTTCAAGTGGATAAATAACTAATAAATTTTGATTTATTTATTTATATTTTTTAGCAGATTTCATGAGGGTTTTGACTTCATAAATTGTGGATTTATGGCTAATATTTATTGAAGAATTTTTTCAAGTGTGAAGACTTGAATTGAAGTGAGGGTTTGTTGTTTGAAAGGGTTTCAAACCCTAGTTGAAGGGAAATAATATTTCTAATTTTTATATGCAGAGTTGACCTAGGGTGACTAGGTCGGAAGAAGGTTTTGATCACTTTGAAGGCCTAAAAAAGGCGGCGGATTTGTGTGGTTATTTTTTTATAAATTATTCATTATTTATGGCAAGGGTTTGACAAATATTCAGTTGTTGTTTTGTGTAAAATCAAATATTTTACAGCAAGGTTAAATCTGATTTTCATCCACATACTAAAAAAGTATAAAATCTCCATTTTCAGTTCGTAGCTTATTTTGAATCATTTTGAGGTGTTATTTGCTCAAGGTAATTGCTGCAAATTACCTATATATTATTTGCACATTGGCGCCTAGCATTTAGAAGTATATTGCACATTTTTTAGGCATATCTTTGAGCTAAGATTTGTTGACTTAGCTAATTTCAAAATTCAAAATTTTATGGATTTTAGGGAAAACCCCTTTTTGGTTGAATTGTCCCATTTGGGAACATTACAGATAAGGAGAAAGAAATCCCATTCAATTGCAACAAGACACAAAAATAATGTGCATGGATGGAAAATGGCACCTATTCATATCATATTTTGGGAAAGCAAGACCCAGATAATGGTTGTGCACCAATTTTTTAGCTGTCCCTGAGAATAAGGAGCATTTACCTTTATAATAAATCAGGAGATCATATTTTTGATATTTCATTCTCTAACATAGCATATAAGAGCACAACAAATGTAATATAAGATACTAAAAATTGAATCACATTAACATTAGAGGATCAGTAATAGTGAATGATCAATTTGCATAAAACCAGAAAGTGGATCCACTGCAATCGAACTGCACTTTAATCACATAAATATGAATACAACTTGGAAACTTTACATCCTTGCTTTAAAAATGCATAAGATCACATGGCGTACTTTTCTTAGATTCCAGGTTACCTCTGGTTCATTATTCAATTAAATATTTATTGATTATATAAATTTTAAACAAGAATATAATTTTCCTCTAGAATATTATCAGCTTTACTTTTCTGCTGTATGCTCTTCATTAGTCAAAGGATGGAAATGTGAAACAAAAAACGATTCTGCTCTTTATTACTGAAAGGCTGGAAATGTGAAACAAACAACAATTCTGCATTAACAAAAAAGCTTGTTGCTGCATATATGACAAATTTTCAGATTCACCCCAAGATAATGAATGTTGCTTCAATTTTAATCACTCATTTCTAGTCTACATCAGGAGTAGACTAAATTTGACCTCTTTCGATATTTACTGGCTTTTATACCATTTGACTCCGCAATGAGTAAGCAAATTGAGGAAATCTTACATAATATAAATGACCGAATGCCATTTTGAAAGACTCAAGGATGAAAGAAAGCATGCTTGGCTGTCTTTTGACCATGTGAAACCTTATACTGCATTTACTGGCCATTCTTTCCTGTACTAGAAAATCTCGAGTTTGTTGCCCCTGCAACGTCAACCAAGACTTGTCTCAGGGCTACTTTAATTTGAATGGGTTGACTTATTGTTTTTCATAAAGGGGGGTGATTAAATACGTGCTGGGTAAATATGGTGGATGTCTTTAATATGTCATGGGTCCTTAGTTAAAATGCTTGGAGTTTACACCTCATTTGATTGAGCCCACCTTTTTATTAGGATAGAGAGAGTCTTGCATTTCCATTCACAAGTGTTAATATTTTATCTCATGATTATGACACTTGTGTAGAGAACATACGTTTAACAAAATCAATTTTTAATATAGGAACCGGGAAACACGTCTCCTAGTATAGGGGGCACATCTCGGGTATAGAGACGCATCTCGGAGATGTGAAATGGGGATGGGGATGTCTCCGAAGCCTCAAAGACTTCATTTTCAGTCTCCCGTGTCTCCCAAGGGCATTTCCTCTGCAAATTCACATCTCCTACCTTAAAATAAAAAAACAATATATATATTTTTCATATTAAACTTAAAACTTTAAGATATAGAAATGAAGTTAAATAATAAAAACATAATTAAAATCCGAACGGCAGCTCCACTCATCTCATTGACCTTTATTTGCAGCCAGAAACAAATAATATAGAGCAGGAGACATCAACATACTGAATTTGATGTTTAGTTTTCAAAAATTTAAACATATAAATGTTATTATTTTATTTTTTTTGCAGTCTCCAAGTACCCCTGTACCCACTGTCTGAGAATTGGCATCCCTATCTCTTGGTGACTGAGTTTTAATTGATTTTGTTGATTACATGTTGTTTTAGTTGCCAGAAGTGGTTTTAACAGTTCATATTCCCATGGTTTATTTACATAGAGGATGTACCTTTGTAAAAGGGAGGAATCGGCAGGAAATCAAAAACATTCTTGGTTGTAATCTTACCTAGATCTGAAGGAGACGATGCAAATAAAATGTACTTCATATTCAGAGCATAATTTCCATCTTTTTTTTGCCAATGCATTCTCTAGTTATTATAATATGCAATTGATTTGGGCATATGCAGTTTTAGTCTCACTAGTTGTCATTTGAATGTAATTTGTTTATTGAATTTTATATTGAATTTCCAATTGGGCTAATGTTGTTTGAATTCTTTAACTATAAAATTCATCTCCGAATATGAAATTCTACTAGTTCTTTTGGCTTTTGTTGTTTAACTTGCAGACTTGATTAATTAAATATTTTGCATTTATCTTTTCTATGCTGAATAGGTTACACGATACATAACAGGAAATTACACTCTAAATTGGATGTTAATTGCAATGGTCTCTGAGATCAATGGTGTTGGGAGCAACATCCTTAACCTTTATTCATTTATCTTTAAAAATTCTTTTAAAACAGTGATTAGGATAAATATTTTATTTATTTGTTTATTTTCTGTACCCTTTAAAAGATTTTGGTAACCTGTACCAGGGTCTCATTTATGTCTTTGACCTAAAATGGGAGGGAATTTTGCCCCTTAAGTTGGTGTGTCAAAAGATCCATCAACAAATTGGTGGTAGAAGCAGGGGCGTCCAAACATTTATTTCAAATTCCAGTAAAATTTAAAAACATAAAAAAACATTAATGTTAATAGCAACTTTGAGAACAAAATAAAAAAGTATGAAACTTATATTTTAAATTCTTTCACTTTTTGGTCAAGTACTTAATTGCCTTTAACACAGTAAAATGGTGGCTTAGCTCATTGATACCGACATAAAAAATCCCTAGAATCAAGCATGATCTCTTCAGGAATGCCGATAAACACCTTTCTAAATTTCAAAACAATGGCTACAAATTTGTTGCTTACAAAGCTTCTCTAAAAAACTTAAATGGTGAGCATGAATATGTAGCTTGCAGATCGTTCCCCTTTACTCTAGAAGCAATTGTTGATGATTGGTTTCTAAATTTCATACCTAGTTCAATCAATGATTGGCAACAACTGGAAGACACATTCTTAGCAGATTTTGCCTTGGTGATTGACCCTAGCATTCTATCCCATCTATTTGTCATTGTCAGCCAATAAAAGAATTTAACTCTAGGTTTCAGAATATGTATAGCAAACTTCCAATCAGCTGTAGACCTGATGATGCAATGGTCCGATAAATGTATTTATATGCTCTAGATTCAAACTTTCAATCTTTGTGAGAAGATTTGTAACAAACACTTTATGTTTGGCTTATGTCTAGGCTGCTCAAGTAGACAAACAATTATTACCACGAAGTATGGACCATATGATGAATTGATGCAGGGGCATCTGGGTCCACCAGGAACCTTGCATCAACCAAAAACAGGTAGAGTAGCAACAAGTAGTTTGTGCAGCCATTTGGTGTGTGCAACCGTAAGCTGGTTGGTTGTCAGTGAATTTCAGCACATCCTATACTTAGTCATTGCATTTGAATTCGTTGAGGATAAAATTCAGAAAAAAATTGTTACTAAAAAATCTGAGATAAAATTTCTGATTAAATTCGATTAATAGAAACATACTTGTTTTTAGATTCATATAAGTAAACATGTCAAAATAACATCCGTAGGAGAATGTTACTGCTGGACCACGTCACCACAGGTCCCCAAGTTGGATTTGGCCAAAGAATAAACATGTGGTAATTAAGCACACATCAAAAAAATTACCACACATCAAAAACTGAGTTAGGTTTTGAATGGTGGCAGATATTCACATTGAATCGTTTAGGTTCAGAAATTTTGATCCCAGTCACAAGACTTTCCAAGTATGGAAAGCATTTGGCGAGTTTCAGCCACTTACTAGCTAAACAACCAAACTGACTCCTAACTTAGAATGCACACACCTATCAAGCTTCACAAGCTACAAGCTTCAACTTCACATAATTCACAGTTTTTCTGCCTTTGCCTTTGGCACTAGCAGTGAACACTGAAAAGAGTCACATGATGCAGCAGATTGACGGCCCATGGGTATGGCGATTCATAGTTTTTCCAGCTTACAACCATTCACATCAAAGTCGCACAATGTAGACTAACTGACGACGGAATGAAACAAAATGAAAACGTTGAGTTTATGTTTTCTAAAACCCTAAAATATGAAATTCATCCCGAATTTTTTAAATATCTCCACTTTTTGAATTTGCCATTTAATTCATAAGAATTTAATGACAAATTTAAATGAATTTTTTTCCTCTCCTTAATATTTGACGAATTTCAAATTTTATCAATAGAATTCAGCAAATGCAGTTACATAGATCCTAAATGACATTATTGGCAGCCTTCGGACTCCATTGGAGCTCAGGAAGTCTAAGCACACAACTAAAGTTGTGTGAATTTCTAGATCATGAGCCAAGCTTTCCAAAAATAGTAAAAAATTGGAGCAAACCCAAAAAAATTAGCCTCAACAAGCTTGCGAGTTGTCTGAAGCTCGACACAGCTTTTATGTGTTACCTTTTGTCTGTGCACAACCTTGTTTGGTAGAGGAAATGAAGATTTATGTGATCGCACCACTTGGAATCCCTATGCAAGTGTTTGGAAAGTTATACACATTGTGGGAAACAACATTTTGTGAGTCTTGAAGGTGCCTAATCTTTGCAAGCTCTGCGTAGCATGGGTTGAGTCTTGCGTAATTATCTTGCGCAACAGTTTTGATGCGCAACAGTTTTGAGAGTTCTATGTGCTCATCGCAATGGATTTTTGACTGGTGCGCAAATTGAAGTCTTGTACAAGAGATCCAGTCTTGCATGGTTTTGGGCAAAAGGTGTGTTATGGATTCCCTACACAATCACTTGAGGAGGTTCCTCACATGCCACCTTGGGGTGTCCACACACTACTTGCATTGTGCAATATGTAATTAATAACAAGTGGCAGTTGATCCATGTTCAAATCTTAGTGGTAGATGTCTTGTGCATAGGACTTGTTTTGTGTAGCCCTAAGCAGGCACTTAGCAGAAACTAACGCACGTAGTTCATTGTTGCCTACAAGCCCCTATGTAGTGAAACCATCAATGCATGACACATGTAACTCAGATCCATGTTGTCTAAGGGTGAGCATGTCTCTAAGGTGAGCATGTCAACACACGAGAAGTTTGTAACGATCCTGACAGTTGAAGATGCATAATGGAAAGAAGACAGAGAGTCACAAGTTGACAGTTGGGTGACAAGGATTTTCAACCATTTCAACTTCCAAACAATTTCTCTTGTGCCTATAAACATGGGGATTGGAGGCCATTTGAGAGGTTGGCAAGATTGGTGGGAATCAACTAAAGCTCAAATTGATGAGTGTCTAAGCTCGTGAAAATTGAAGACGAGCCAAACCAAAGAACTATTCCAGGTTCATGCAGAGATTTGTGAAAGCCTCCAAATCTAGATTGTAGTGTGTAGAGTGTGTCAATTTTGGGACTGTTGTAATGCCACAAGTAATAGAAGTCTGTAATCAGACCCTAGTAGTGTATGTGTGCACCCGTAATTTGTAATTTCTTCAATTGAAAACAATAAAATTATATTCTGTTGTTTTCTGCTGCACATGGGCTCTTGTGAAGGCCCATTGTTGTGTGTAGTTCTGTGGGCTGTCTGGCCTAAGAACATCCTTCATTGGACTCTCTAACCAAAACTGCATTATGAACCAGGTTCCTCTTCAATCCAGCATGCCAAATTGCCACGATATGCAGCAAACTCAGCATAACCATAACTTTTTCATGCATAGTATTCCAAGTCAAATCATTTTCATATTGAATCCATTAAATCATTTATGAACTCATCTAAAAATGCAGCTACAGTCTTAGTTTTGGGGACACAACTTCTCTTATGAAAAGTATCTTGAATCATAGTTACCAAATCCGGCCAGATCTACGCAAAATCCAGATGGATCCAGATTTTGTGGCTGACCCAGATAAGCACTGACTTGGACGAACTTATCTGGGTCAGCCACAAAATCCGGATCCATCTAGATTTTGCGTAGATCTGGCCGGATTTGAATCATATATATATATTATAACAGGGCTGACTTGGACAAACTTATCTGGGTTGGCCACAAAATCCGGATCCATCCAGATTTTGCATAGATATGGCCGGATTCGGTAACTATGATTCAAGATATATATATATATATATACTGAATCATAGTTACTAAATCCGGTCGCATCTACACAAAATCCGGATGGATCCGGATTTTGTGGCCGACCCAGATGAGTTCGTCCAAGTCGGCCCTATTATTTATATATATATATATATATATATATATATATATATAATGTTTTTAGCCAAAAAAAGGCCCAAAAACCATAAATATCATATAATATTAACATTTTATATTGTTTTATTAATGTTTTTCATTGTATTTATTAGTTTTGCATATTTATAAAACTATGCTCACATATATCTATGTATATATTCTGGAAAGGATTTTTCCAAAAAATTCAAGAATTCTAGATTTTAGATTTTCTTGCCCTCCCGAACAAACCCAGATTTCCAAACTTGATAACTATGTTCTGAATCAAAAGATGATACAAGCGAAACACATGCAGTAACAATGATTGAAGAATAATGACGAACTAGTGTCTCAAATAAATTTTGAGAAACAAGCTGCCCCCGAAGTAGCTAGTTTAATAAGTCATGACATTGTTGAGGAAATGAAAGAAGACATTTAGGTAATGTTGAATGTGTCCAGGTAAATAACGAATGCCAAAAGTTGCAGATTTTAACAAATTCCAATGTTTTAAATGATCAGATAATAGAGGATAAAAGACCTGAAAAATGCATGCAAGAGGAAGATGAAGAAGATGTCAACCTAATAACAAATATTGCTCCTGAAAGTTTGGTATTTCTTGAACTTCTTCCAAATATCAAAATATCCAAACTTGAGGTAAACCAATCTAATGCTTATGTTTATTCTGATTTTAGAATTGATGAAAATCTCTATTTTGAGGACATAGGAATAATTTATTTTGAATATGAAAGAAGGAAGGTGATTTACTTGCTATAAGAATATAAAGACACTCTTTCCAATTTAAGAACATACCTGATGCCTATGTTCATTCTAATTTTATAATTGATGAAAATCTCTATTTTGAGGACACAGTAATGATTTGTTTTGAATATGAAAGAAGGAAGGTGATTGACTTGCTAGAAGAATATAAAGGCACTCCTAGATTAAGAACATTAAAATTGACTTGCCAAAGAATATAAAGATCATAGTTCCATGAGGACATGCCCCCCCCCCCCAAAAACCCTGCGTTTCGAGGATGGGGACGTCTCGGGGACGCAGGGACGTCCCCCATTCGTCTCGTCACCTCCGCCAAGTTCCGCCGCCATCCCAGGGATGTCTCCTTCTGAGAGGGAACGTCCCCTTTTTGGAGGGACATCCCCGAGACTTCTGGTCATCCAGGGGACTTCTCGGCATCCCCTGGACATCCAAGAGATGTCCAAAAGTCTCGGGGATGTCCAGACATTCCCCACGCAAGACAAAGTCATAAAGTGTTTTATTTTTTAATTAAAAAAAAAATGGATTTTTATGCTTTCTACCCTAACACTAATTGCTAGTGGGACCCACCCCCAAAGCCTCCCAAAAGCCTTTCATTTGTTGTCCCAAGTTTCTAGTTCTTCTAATGCTGAGAGGAACTGGTCTACTTATAGCTGGATTCACTCCATGAAGAGGAATAGACTTACCTATAAGAGGGCAGAGAAGCTTGTGGCTATACATAGTGCTTTGCATCTCATTGACCACAACAGACTTGCGTACAAGGAGAGTCCAGCAGCCAGATGGGATGTAAAGCTAGAGGAGCCAACACAAATTGATGATGATGCTACACAGACAGGGTTGGTTGGTATTAGCTTGGAGGAGCTTGAGCTTGTGGAGTCCAGTAGTTCTAGTGATGAGGAGTTCCACATTAAGGATGATTAGCCATTGACTCATTGAGTCATTTGTATTTACTATTTACTTTTAGTATTTCACTATTGTATTTTGTTTTTGAACATTGTTGATACTTGATTGTAAATATGAATCATCATTATGAAATTTTGAAACTTCAATGTTCAATCATCAATGTTTATTGTTTAATGTTCAATGTTAAATTGTTAATGTTCATTGTTCAATAGATCAAACTTGAAACTTCAATGATTAAATCACAATGTTAAATTGTTGATGTTCAATGCAATATACATATACTTAATCCTTATACATCTTTTTATAACTAATTTTTCAAGTACTATATGTATTTCAGCACCGCTCCCCCGCCGCCGTCCCCAAGCTTAGGCCCCCCGTCCCCCCATCCCAGAAACGCGTCCCTGCATCCCCCCATCCCCGAAACGCCTTGGAACTATGATAAAGACACTCTTTCCAATTAAGGACATTAAATGGGAGAAGTTTACTTCTACCAATAAAGGGGAGGTGTTCTAAACATTGTTTCCAAAAATACCCTCCCAACACTTGGAACCTTAGTATAGGTGCTTTTTAGTTTAGGTTTTGTCTTGTTTTGTCTATTGTGTTTAGGTTAGTTTCCATTTTGCTTGGGTGTTTTGTCTCTGTTTTTCTTGCTTGGTAGTATAGATTTTCTTACTTCGGGGTTGTTTCTTGTTTTGTAATCTCTACTAGAGCAATAGACTCTTAATGGCAATAGAGCAAGGCCTAGAAGGGACTAGAGGTATCTCCGTTGGAACTATAAATGCTTGACTGGCAGCAAAGCTACGCAGAAGTGGGTAAGTAATATGTCTACTAGAATATAAACATCTTACTATTAGTATGGACCTATGTTACTATGGAAAATAATTGCATCTACAACTCGATCGGTGACCCCTCTGAAGTCTAATAAAACCCATGGATGTTGGTAAATGAACACTCACCAAATTGTGCAAACACTTATTCTTGTTAAGTAGGGTTCCTAGTAGATAAATTTTGATCGAGAAATTAATTGTATTAAGTTGTGTAAACCTGCCCTTTTATCTCTTGTTTGCTTCAAAATTAGGGAGAGTATTGGAGATTCAAGATTTTTCTAATACTTGTGAATGCCCCAAGAAGTCCCAAAGAGAATTTGGGGACACTAACTTTTACAATTTTAAATCTCAAAGGTTTATAAAAGGAAGTATTTGTGAATTTGAATTTATATTTGAATAGATGTCAAAGTGGAATAATTGTGTGTTTAATTGAATGTTCAATCCTTTGTTTGTTGTTTGCATTTCTTTGCTTATTCTTCATATTACTCTTTGCTTTGCATTTAAAGCCTCTTTGAATCAATATAATCTATATTAGAGCATGATTTCTATTTGTTTCTCCTTTTCCTTTTCCTTAGGTAATTATTGCATTCGGAATCCGGATTCAAGCTTTATTTTTCCTGTTTCCAAATATTTCCCTAGGTTTGTTCTTTTATTGGACTATATTTTGAATTATCCTTTAAGTCAACGGGGTTTTGCTACTTGCTTGCTTTATGTTCTTCATTTTCTCAGGGTATGCAAGGGTACTTTTGTTGGGTTTTTTTTTAATTCTTAGAGTGGACGAGATAATGGCAATTGCCATTCCCTCGTTCCTCGTCATTTTAGTGTTTAATTAGGTTTCTTGTTTTCAGTTTTAGCTTCTAGCTTCACAAGCTCATGAGATGCTGCCATGTGTTTGGTTCTCGTGCTTTATTTGATTGGGTTTGTTTTGTTTTAGCTCTAGCATACTTTTGCATCTCCTTATATCCAAGTTAGTGAGTTTGTTCCACATGTTCAAATCTCTTTGCACACTCTTATGGGTGTATGACGGAGCTTTTCCTTGGTCTTTATGGTTTTTACTCTCAAATTTAATGAGAAGATAACAAGTGGCATCCTGTAATGTCCCCAATTTGGAACGAAGACAAAAAATAAGGGTTTTCCAACAAACCCTAGACCAATCCAAACTCCAAACCGAAATCTGAAAATTTAAAATTAGCCAACCCCTAGCTGGAAAAATTATATGATATTCAAGCTAAAGAACATCCAAATAATTTCACAAGAAGCTGAAAATTATTTAGAAAGTTAAGTACCTTTTTTGGAGTCAAATAAATTGACGAATAGTTGAAAATACCTCCCAAAAATTAACTGATTTTTTTTTGAAAGTACAGCTGTGTTTTTCACCCCTTAAACGCCTCGAAACGCTTCCCAAGTGAGTTGCCACACCTTAGAAAATTAGTAAAAACAATTCTGAAAATTATCCTTTGGATTACTCTCACCAAATAACCTTTCAGAGCTTGCCAATCAAGTGGCCCAAGTGCCAAAATTATTGTAATGATTTATGAAATGTTTTAAGGCCTAGAATGTCCTTTTACGCATGCCAATGGCTCCAACCAATTCACCAAATGACTGAAATAAATTATGAAAATTACCTTAACCTTGAATAGGGTTCCCAAGACCAAATTTTCCTCTTGTGAGGGGTCGCCACCCTCCCAAAAGAGGTCGCCATACTTTGAATGACTTCAAACTTGTTCTAGGGCTTCTCCACGGAGTTGGCCCACCTTTTTAACCTACAAAATGAAGATTTTCAGCTTTCCGAAGGATAGTACCAATTCTTTGATGAAGGTAGTGTCAAAAGACACCTTTGTAGAATTTCTTGCATATACTTATGTACAATTATGGCACAATTATAGCCCTCGAATAGAGCTACGCTAGTACAGAATTGAGGTTTTCGTCCCCAAACCCCTTGGTGCACTTGAAAGGTTTTGTCCTCAAATCACTTGTTCAAGCTTGACATACTTACACAAGAATTTCAATATCCAAATTTAATAACCTTCAAATGAATCCTTACTTGCCTTTATATACCACTCCAAGTGTGGCGCCCAAATTTGGAGAGGAGAGTTACCTTTCTTTTTAAAATATTAAAAGATCCTCTTAATTTCCCTTTATGCCTTAAGTGCCCAAGACCTATAAATCCCACCACCTAAGTGAGATAGAAACATAATGTGTTTTTTATAACTCAACTCAAAATTAGAAATATAAAGTACCTTTTCCATTATTAACTCCTCACAAGTGGCCCACAATGCTCCCTTTCATTCTTCTACCCTTAGCCAACGAAAACAAGAATGGGCCAAGGGTCCCATGAGGATCTAGATAAAAAATGGGGACATTATAGTCCTCCCCACCCAAAATTGCTTGTCCTCAAGCAATTGCAATACCCAAGGAGGTGTCCCAACATACCTTATGATGCAATGTCCACATGTGATTCCATCTGAAGGAAAAGAATCCTCAATTGGCTCCTCCATTATGTTGTCTCAGTGTTTTAGGGGCTGCTCCCACATGTTAGAAGTGTCCTCATAGCCTTCCAAAAGCTCCATATGCTCCCAATCAACCACCCTTTTCAATACCAAGTGATGGATGAACAAACTCCCTTCCCTACTACCTTCCAAATGGGTGAGATGTGACCAAAAGTTGTTATGTAGATCATGAGGAAACCAAACTACCTCGTTGTACCGTGTGCAAAACCCTCTCATATGATGGACCATGACCCACCTAATTTGCAAAAAGAAATCACCACTGTACCTTCCAAGAGGTGAGGCCTCCAAGACACATTCGTCACCATGTATGGGCATCCGAGTGTGAAACACGTACTCAACAAGAGGCTAACCCTTGCCACTCATATCAAGCATGCATAGGATCTTCTGCAAACTCATCAATAGCTCCCAAACATTCCCACAAAAGGGTTATACCTTCCTGTTGTGCATGCTTCTTACATCACCTTCCCAGGGTGCCAACATAAGCATGTTTCCAGAATATTGTATGAGCTGGACCAAATCAGTTTTTCATTTATGGTAACATGGCTGTATATGCAAATAGATTACTGTTTTTTCATGTGAACAAACACGGAAATAAACATACTCATACCTTTCTTGACCCAAGAGCTGGAACATTGTCATAAAATTCAGAATTTTCCCCTTCCATACATGGCTGTGTTTGACCTCTCAAGTTTGATTTTTCTGAGTAATGAATTTCAGAACCTATACATACCCTTCTCCCTCCTATCAAGTGTTGGAAAGCATCCAAGAAATTCATGTTTTTCCTCTCAAGGAGCTGTTGTAAGTGGGCATGAGAATCAAATATTTTCTCCCAACAATAGGGCTGAAAGAGAAGCCAAAATTCTGATTTTTGTAGTGAAAAGAAATCAGATTTGTATGACTGTTGTAAACGAGCATCAATGTCGATCCTTAGCCACAAGTTCCACTCTATTGTTAGCTCACAGTCACAAGTACATAACAAATGTGATAGAGGACAAAAATCAGTCACTTCTTCCCAACAAAGGGGCTGTGACAGAGGCAAAATTTCTGATTTCTCTGATTGCGTATAATCAAAAATATTATGCATCGCATCCTTCCTTATCATGGTTGACAAGGTACCTCTAAAATTAATTTTATTGTGCATACTAGGTGGCTGTAAAAGATGGAATAATGCAGAATTCTTTGAAGCAACATCTTCATACCTTCCAACAAGAATTTAGTCCCTCCTAGTTGACCGCCATGTGCCAATCATGTTTTCTCCATTGGGGACCAATGGCCCAACATGTTGCCAAAGAATTTCTGATTTTTTGGAAAGGTGGGAAACAAATTTTTCTTAACCAAATTATTTTGTCCACGTCTGCTCTTGATTTGGGTCTTTGCCCACTCTATGGTAGTCCTCAAGCCTTCATCCATGTCTATATTTTCAACTTTCCCAAATAAACCTACACATGGAACAAACATGTTAGGAAAAAATTTAGTGTCTAGCAACACTTTTGCAATTACTTCATCATGCCTCATGAGCATGACATGGGCTCCTTTGTGGTGTCTTAGCTTTTTCATATCATGGTTGTAGCATGCTTTTTTCTCCTTCAACCTTCCCTTTATAGTGGCTGAAAAACCGCTCATATGTGTGGAAATCACTTCCATGGTGTTGGGGTGTGAGAAGCACACCTTCCTAAGGCCAACACTCTCCATGGCAACAAAAAGCTTAGTGAGAAGCAAACTAAAAATGTTAAAAGCAGCAACGAATGTATTACTTACAGTCCTTCCCTTGATTCTTGGATCATGGTGCTTCTTGCTTATGCCCTCTTCCATGAGGATCCAAGCCTTGTCCTTTGTTTCACAACATAACAAAATCATGTTTATAGTGCTCACCTGGATCCCACAACCATAATAGAAGCTTGTCATGTCCAACCCACGAATTGATAAGGAAGAGTTCCTCTCTTCCCTTAGTGCCCCTCATCTCTTCTTCATGGTTGGCAATATCAATAGCAACCCTTGCAACTCCTGATTTTGTTACTTTTATTGCATATTTGATTGGGGTTGAATAAAAATCAGCAATCATTACCTTCAAGCATTCCTTCTTTTTTGTGACTAAAATTTGTTCTTTCCAAACTCTTTCACCCACCCTAGAGTCATGCAACAAGTTTGGACAACTATTAGAACCAAACCCCACAGGATTATTCAAAACATACCTCTTCATGGGGTCATCCATGACTACCTTGGTTTCTTTGTCTTCTTCTCTTTGAATTTCAAACTTTGTGATACTTGGCTGCCCCAAAGTACTTAGTATTTTTCCATGTAGGCCAATCATTTGCAGCCCTCTTTGCTGCTTCAAAAACTCTAATTTTTTATGCTCTCAATCTTCCACTCTAGGCTGCCCCAAAAATGTCATATTTTTGTTGTTTACCACCTCCTCTCAAATCTGTTTTTTCTATTTTGTTGATTCCTCCATAGGAATCCTCGTGAAAGGTTGTCCATCCACTCTTTTTGTCTTCTACTTGCAACCCTTGTTGCTTATAAATTTCTGGTTCTTGTGGCACAGAAATTTCGGTTAATGATTGCCCTCCTATGCTCTTTTTGCATGCCTTGCACTTTTCTGAATTTTATGCCTTTAATCTCAGCTGATTGCTTATTTATTTGAATCCATTATTGGCCAAATTTTGATGCTTAATCATCAAGGACTCTTCATTAGGTGGCTGCCCTTCCAAATCAGCCTCAATTACCATTGATTCTTTGAATTTTCTGAGTTAATTCCAAGTTGTTCACACCTTCCAAAGGGGATTTGTTTGACTGATTTTTGGTTATTGGCAAGCTCGTGGAGTGGCTGCCCCTTGTACAATTGGAAATTCAACTCTGTCACTTGCTTTATTGGCTATCTTTCACCCAATTGAAATTCTTTGTCATACGCCCTTGTTGATTTAGGCTTGGGTGGTTCCCTCTTCCTTTTGAACTTATCAATTATCTCTTCCAACAAAACTTCATGTGTCCCCATCATGCTATGCCTTTGTGTCACCCTTTCATGATGCCACCAATCATAGGCAGCCCCATCCAAATGTTGGATAACTAAAATTAGTGCCTCTTTTCAACCTCTAGGCCTCAAATCAAGATAGTCGATCATCATATCAAGCCAAACTCTTACCGAATTACCTGGATCACCATCAAAAGTTGAAAAAACTATCTTCCCCAAATCATCCTGTGTATCCATGTACCCATGGTGCCTCTTACCATACCTCAAGCCTAGCCAATATTTGAAGCTCCTTCCCCTATGGTATATAGGTGCAAGAGTCACGTACTCATCATAATCCTCCATGAAATCCCAACGAACCAAGGGCTGGTCCTCATGATCCTGGGCTTGTGTATTACCTTTCATCCTTCTCTATTCCTGTTTGGTATATACCCCAAATCCCACAAATGGCCAAGATATGGCTCTGATACCATTGTAATGTCCCCAATTTGAGACAAAGACAAAAAAATAGGATTTTCCAACAAACCCTAAGCCAATCCAAGCACCAAACTGAAATCTAAAAATTTAAAACCAACCAAATCCTAGCTGGAAAAATTATATAATATTCAAGCTAAAGAGCATCCAAATAATTCCACAAAAAGCTGAAAATTATTTTAAAAGTCAAGTACCTTTTTTGGGGTCAAATAAATTGATGAATAGCTAGAAATACCTCCCAAAAATAATCTGATTTTTTTTTGAAAATACAGCTATGTTTTTCACCCCTTAAACACCTCAAAGCGCTTCCCAAGTGAGTCGCCACACCTTAGAAAATTAGTAGAAACAATTTTGCAAATTATCCCTTGGATTACTCTCACCAAATCACCTTTCGAGCTCGCCAATCAAATGGCCCAAGTGCCAAAATTATTGTAATAGTTTCTAGAATGTTTTAGGGCCTAGAATGTCTTTTCATGCATGCCAATGGTTCCAAACAATTCACCAAATGATTGAAATAAATTATGAAAATTACCTTAACCCCCGAATAGGGTTCCCAAGACCAAATTTCCCTCTTGTGAGGGGTCGCCACACTTTGGAAGACTTCAAACTCATTCTAGGGATTCTCCACGAAGTTCACCCTCCTTTTTAACCTGCAAATTGAATATTTTCAGCTTTCTGAAGGATAGTACCAATTTCTTGATGAATGGTGTCAAAAGACACCTTTGTAAAATTTCTTGCATATACTGATGCACAATTATGACGCAATTATAGCCCTCAAATAAAGCTACTCTAGTAGAGAATGGAAGTTTTCGTCCCCAAACCCCTCGATGCACTTGAAGGTTTTCGTCCTCAAGTCACTTGTTCAAGCTTGACATACTTGCACAAGAATTTCAATATCCAAATTGCATAACCTTCAAATAAATCCTTACTTGCCTTTATATACCACTCTTCCAAGTGTGGCGCCCAAATTTGGAGGGGAGAGTTACCTTTCTTAAATATTAAAAGATTCTCTTAATTTCCCTTTAGGCCTTAAGTGCCCAAGACCTTTAAACCCCACCACCTAAGTGAGATAGAAACATAAGGTGTTTTTCATAACTCAACTCAAAATTAAAAATATAAAGCACCCTTTCCATTATTGACTCCTCACAAGTGGCCCACAATGCTCCCTTTCATTCCTCTACCCTTGGCCATCAGAAACAAGAATGGGCTAAGGGTCCCACGAAGGTCTAGATCAAAAATGGGGACACTACACATCCCCTTGTCCCATGTCCTTCCAATGTTTTAATTGGGTTATATTGATACATTGTTCCTCTTTCTTGCCTCCTGGGTGCACAATTTGTTGATAGGTGTCATCTTTTGTACGAACTTCAATTGTGAAGGTTCATGACGTTCATCATTTTCTCATAATAAAGGGCAATGAGATTGGGACATGTGTCCCCAACTCGTGCCTTGTTTGCTTTGCGGTGTTTTCCTTGTTTTATTGAGAGCTTGGATCTCCTTTTGGGATCCAAGTGCACGAGATGTCGCCACATGGCACCATCTCCTGCCTTCCCTGCACTTAACTATTTCCCTATGTTTTTCATGTTTTGAATTCCAGTGAGCATGGCAATTTATTTGAACCAGCAGAATTAATGCATCAAATATCAATAAGAGAGATTTGGAAGATGTAGATTTCCAGCACACCAAAGAGATCCAACAAGCTAAGAGGATATGTTCTCATGGAAATGTATAGTATATAGTGTTTCTCTCTTTTTAAAACTAGGATGCTTCCTCACAACCACCTGTCAACATCACATCTTAAATTGATTTCTACAAACCGTATCTAATATTATGGGGCATGCTTATAGAGGGTTGTGGATATCCTCATTTATCCCTCTTGGGCGCAAGTGAAATCATAGCGAATAAGAAGAGCACTATGTCTATGCTTGAACCAAGACGCAAGGAGACAAATGGAAGTGTGAGCTTAGATGGCCAAGCAGGCTTACCTGTGCACGCAATCGTGGATAAACCAATGTTGAATGTGGCAAAGATGGGGTACCAAGGATAGGCTTGTGGAGATCGAGAAGAATTGCACAAAATTTCTTGCATTTGAAGAGGCAACAAGAAGGAACATGCCTAAGTTTGAGATTGGTGTCTTTATCTATGTGGAAGTAGTGAAAAAGAGAATCATGACACGAATCCAAAGCTTTGATACATCGATGCAAGTGGTGAGGCTTCAAAATTTGGAAATTTGGCTAGTGGCTGGAAGTTTGAATGTTCAACTAGATTAGCACGTATGTTACTAAGCAAGCCTACCATTCATGTTCTTGATGGACCTAGAAATAGTTTATCATGTGAGATAGTAGTGGGATTAAATGCCCAAGTTTGGGTGAATGCCTAGCTCCATCTCCTCCTATGTTGATTCTTGTTTCAAATTCCATTATGAATATAGATAACTTGAGTGGGGTTCAACAAAAGAAATCTTGGTGCAAAGACACATGCAGCGAGTTCAATAGTGAGGTTCTTTACCGATACATTTATCTAGGCATTGCTTATGTCAAAGACGATACACAGTGATTGTATTTGACCACCAATGGCTATTAAGAGATCTTTATATTTGTTATGAGTATATTTGATTGTGAATGCTTTAACAATTATTAGCAACTGCTTCCAAAAATTATTAGTTCTTCATACACTTGGCAAGAAAAGCGCCAAAATATTTACAACTGAAATATTGCAGAAATCAATAATTATAATACTAGTGTAAATATTTGTTTAGGGTTTTGTTTCAACTTCTATCAAAAGAGTTAAATGTGAAGGAAGATATTCGGTAAAGACTTGACCACTGGATAGTTGAGTGATAAAGAACATGGTATTGCTGCAGTGACTCTAAAAGACTCTGTGGCCTTGAGGATAAGGCACCGACACTTCATCTAGGGCTCTAGATTCTCAATGTGACATGAAAGGTTCCGAGCAAATCACCATGTGTTGCCCCTACTACATTATCCAAGACTTTGCAATTAATCCAATTTAATTTGAAAGGGTTGATTTATTATTTTTTGTAAATGGGGGGATTAAAAATGTACAAGGTAAATATGGTGGATGGATTTAACATGATGTGGGTCCTTAATTAAAATGCATGGGGTATACACCCTCATTTAATTGAGCCCACCTTTTTATTAAAATAGAATTCTCCAGATGCCTTGTTTCAACGCTCGAGATTTCAAGCCCTACTTGGTGAGGATGGCATCCAATTACAATAAGGAAACCAAATGTTCATTTGCCCAGTATATGGATAAAGAGGTTTGTATTACCAGTACTCCAACAAATCTCACACGGGTACTCAGAGTGCCATCCCATGGATTGCTGGTAAGCAAACCAATGGGAAACATGCATATGACTTGGGCACAAAAAGGATTTTATGGTGCAACAATTGTCAACCAAATTTAACTAAATAAGAATTGGGCAGCCTATAGGCTATAGGTAGTCAGGGCATCAAAAAAGATTATTTGGCTTCTGATGAGTGGTAGTGTCTTTTGGATGTTATTTGTTGTCAGTTAGAGGCCACTTGCTCATGTTAAATCACCAAATGGATGATAGAGTATATGCTTGAGCTATGCAAAGGGGAGATTTACAATTGGGTCAAGCTTTTGTCAATGTAGATTCATGAAGCTCTCTCTCGAACTTGTAAAGGCTTCTACATGGCCTAACACACTATGACTTTTCATAGGTGGAGTACTTGCAAGCTACTTTGGGCACAAAATTTAGTCCAGATACTTTGTATGACCCAAGTTGGCCCTTGATTTCCAATGGAGGCAATTGGGTATATCATTAGAGGGCACAAAACGGAAAAAAAGGAGACCCCAGGTCAAGGAGCATGCCACTTTGAGCAAGGATGAGGGAGAGCGCTTTGTAATGTCCCCAAATGGGATGAATTAGACCTAGTTGGGGTTTACCCAATAGACCCTTGAATAAATTGCCAAACAACTGAAATTTTGCTCCACAAAACCAGCTAGCCCTAGCTGGAAAAATTACAGAATATCCAAGGAAAACACATCCAAAATAACTCCACAAATAGCTGAAAATTATTCGGAAAACAATGTACCTTTTTTGAACCAAATAAATTGGCAAAGAAGCTGAAAAATACCTCTACCAATAATCTAATTTTTACATGAATGTACAACTACGTTTTTCAATCACTAAACACCACAAAAACCTCCACAAGGGGGTCGCCACACTTGAGAAAAATAAGGGAAATAATTATGAATATTATTTCTTAGAATTTGCCCCTCAATTCACTTCCCGGATCTCTCCGAGCAAATCGCCTATGTTCCAAAAATATTATAATAAATTCCAGAATATTTTTAGGGTCTAGATTGACCTTCCACACATGCAAATTGACCTCTTGTGAGGGGTCGCCACCCTCCCAAAGGAAGTTGCCACCCTTAAGATGGCCTCTAAAATAGTTTCAAGCTCCTCCACCAAGATCGCCCACCCCCTTGACCTACAATTTGAATGTTTCCAGCTCTCTGAAGGATTATACTAATTCATTGATGAAGGTAGCATCCAAAGACACCTTTGTAGATCCACGTGCATACAATTATGCAAAATTATGGCACAATTACAGCCCTTGAATAGTGTTGTCCTGGTAGAAGAATGGATGTTTTTGTCCCCAAACTCCTTGGTGCACTTGATGGTTTTTGTCCTCAAGTCACTTGTTCAAGCTTGACATACTTGCACAAGAAATTCAATATCAAAAATGCATAACCTTTTCAAAAGAGTCCTCCCTTTCCTTTGATATGCTTCCTTCAATTGTGGTTCCCAAAATAGAGAGGGGAAGTTACTTTTTCCTTTTAATAAAAAGATATATTACAAGCTTCTTGTTGACCATTTTGCCCCTACAAGCCAAAATCGGTCTCCTTTTTCCCCCTGTTGTTCTGAACCAGTTCAAATTTCGGGTTGCACAAGTCTTTCAGCAAAAGGGTGAACAATTCAAAGAATGCAAGGCTCTTACAAAGCTCTTCGGACATTTTGTCCGAAGAAATTCACAAGGAAAGAGACCAAAAGTTAAAGACACTTCTCTGAAGGTTAAAAAATTGTTTCAACGCCGGGGTTCAACGACTTGATTCATCCAAGAGCTTTGAAATTTGAACTTTGAACTTAGCAAATGTTGAACCGTTGAACCTCAGTTTGGTTCAAGCAGTCGGTTCAATTGTTTGGTTCAAGCAGTCAATTGAATAAACGCGACTCCTTGCATGACGCAGTGACGAACCATTGAACTGTTGAACTCCGAAAAAGGGTTCAGGTTCAGGTTCAATTGGAAGGTTCAAGGTTTTTCAAAAGCCCGAAGGACAAGTGCCCTTGCAGAGGGCAGTCAGGCACAAACTGGACTTTTCAAGCAGGCTGCAAAGGGCAGTTTCAGACCCAAAAGAACCCTTGAGGAGAAATCAAAAGGGGGAGTTTTCCTTCGGAAAGACCAAGGCAAAGATGGAAAAAAGGTAAACGCTGAATTTCTTCGGACAAAATGTCTGAAGGAATTCCTTCGGACATTTTGTCCAAAGAAAGTCACAAGGTAAAGAACAAACAAGGAATTCTTCGGAAATTTTCCCGCGGCAAAGTGAACAAAGCGAATTCCTTTGGACAAAAAGTCCGAAGGAATTCCTTCGGATTTTTGTCTGAAGGAATTTGCCCGAAGAAAAGAGCCGACCGAAAGCAAGCGGGAAAAACGTAAGGGAACATTTCCTTCGAACAAAATGTCTAAAGGAATTCCTTCGGACATTTTGCCCGAAGGATTTGAAGAGCCAAGGCAGCCCGAAGGAGCCCGAAGAGCAAGTGCCCTTGCGGGGGACTCTCGGCTGCCAAGAAAGGGACACCTTTCCCTTTGGGAGGGTTCAAAGCCAAATGTCGAAGGAATTACAGAGGGCTTGATGGAATTCAAAGAGGCATAAACCCGAACATGGAAACTCAGCGACTTGCTGATAAAGGAGCCCGAATTGCTAGCAGAAATGACAAAAGATAGCCCCGAGGGCCAAAAGAGCCAAGAAGAGACAAAAGCTGGGAAAAGGACAAAAGCCAAGTGTAGAAACAAACAAAACAGCCCAGGTGGCAAAGGGGAGGCGAGTTATTCCTATAGTTGAAACAGTCTCCGCCAAGTGGTCATCAAGGAGTGCAAACAGTGAACGACGCGACCCGTTTTTCTTCACTTTTCATTGATGAGCAGACAAATCGCATAAATATCTTGAAGGAGTGGTCTTGTTTGCAAAAAAAGAGGCGTGGCCCATGCTTTCACACTAATGTTTGAACGCCAAAGTCAAGATTGACAGCCAACACAGCATTCTCATTCAACCGTTTTCTCTTCCCGATGCTCTCAACGCACATGGGCCACTTGTAAAAAAGGGCGTCAAAGTCTTTTCCAAGGGGGCGCCATTTGCTTCCTCTATCTATATATATTGTAATCTCTCATTTGGGGAGATATCTCTCAACTTGTAAGGCAGAGCTCTGTCGAAATTTACCTTGAATCAATACATAGCATTTTTACCTCCATTTTGAGTTTACAATTTTGCATATATCTATGGTTTTGTCTTGTGTTGAGTCATTTTCTTGAATGCTTTCACAGAATGATCCCAACATGTCTAGTGTACTATGAATTCTTCTTCTGCAGGTCAACCAGAAGTGTCCCTAGCAGAATATAGGCGCATGTGAATACGCTGCCAAAGTGCGTCTTAAAACGCCTCTGGTAATTCTTCCTCCCTGTATCTCCACGAACCCCTGGCTCACTGATGCAGAAGAGTTCTTCGTATCAAATGAAGTGTATGCCAGGCTGAGCAGATCAACCATTTTTGGTGCATCACCGTTTAGTTCAGGTTTTGTTTTTAGCATCTTTCTCTCTTTTCATCCCCCCCCATTTGTAGCAGTAGGAAATCCAGGACCTCAGAGATGCATCAAAGGGAGCTAGCCCTTATCTAGAGACTTTCCCCTCAGTTTTGCCAGACCCACAACAAGAAGGGAGTTTCCATTGTGTCGCTTGGAAGAGAGAAGCCCAGCCTTCTCTCAAGGGTGCAATCCACAGCGTCAACACTTCCTTATAATAGCACTTTTAGAGTAACCCTTAAAAAGCTCCCAAAATTAGATAATAAAGTGCTTTAACAAAACATATTCTTGAAGCTCACCAATATTCCCTTTTTGCCTTAAAAATCCTTAGCCCTTGGGAACGCACAAGCTAAGGGTCTCATCCTAATGACTAGCTTAAAAAGGGAGACATTACAGGTTCTAACACAAACGAGGAGGATGTTGGTCCTTCCATGGTTGGGCTACCAGTCGAGTCTCTGATGGTGTTCCCTTTCTCCTCTGAGGGGCCAACCAATTACTTAGACGCATTAGCTTTGATCACTTATGATGAATAGGTCGTGGGAGAGTAGAAGATTGAGGATTATCTAAATCAAATAGGGGAAGCAATTAGTCCAAACTTTGAGGTTCTGACCATCCCTTTGCCCGAAGAGCATCTTGTTGATATGGAGCTAAATTCCAAGAGCATTGACCCACAAATCTTTCGGGTTACGAGGATGGGCTGATTCCTATGTTTTTTTCCTGCCCTAATATGACTAATCCTTACACTACCTTGGCCCAAATTTTGAGGGCTACGGGACCCATGGTCCAAGCCCTTCAAGGTGTCACTAGTGTGGTGGGACAATTGGAGGTGGTAGGGGGTCCGTCTAAAATACGAGTGATTCTTGATGAAGCCAACCACATTCAAAAGTTAGGATGAGCGCCATTTAAAATTCGCTCGGATTTATGTCAACCACGGGTGGCTTGAGCAAGATACTCCAAAGATACATAAGCAATGGCTGCCAACTCCTATTTTGTCCAGTATTACTTCTTTTGTTTAGACTATTTTAGAATGTTTCGTAGTATTGAACTTCCGCGACCAGTATTTACTTTTGCAATCCTCCCTATGTGTCCAGAGTAAGTTTAAAGTGGACAACATTGTTGTTGATGAGATTAGTTCGTTGTGGACTTAGCTTGCTGAACAAAATAGCTGGTTTCAGTATTAACTAGCTCAGCAAAGTCAGCTCACCCAGGTTCAGACACAAAAAGTTGTCGAGTATGAGCAAGTCACTCGTGACCTCCATGACAAGTTCCACAAAGCTGAGCATGTAACCCAGCAATCCAAAGGGAAATTGCAAGAAGCAGCACAAATAGTCAAAATGGTCACATGAGCACGAACTTATGGCAGCCAAACAGTTGGAGCACCATACCTTGGAGGTTTATGATTTATGGGTTGAACTTCAGCAACTTAAATTAGTTGGGGCTGCATCTTCCAATTCCATTCCAGCCACCCCATATGCACCTCCGGGGACATCTTCTTCTTCCCCTCCCCATCCTCCTTGATCTAGTCTTGTATGGACATTGTCGGATAGGACTTCGACTTCTCTAAAAGGAGAGGATAATGTAGACAGTATTCATTAATCGGATCATTGTTGTTAGACTTATGTTGTTATAGTCGGCTTTAGTTAATAATAATGAATTGAGGTTCGGTTGAGCAGTTGGAGTACCCGCCAACCATTCCATTTTGGTGTTCAAATAGCATGTTGTTGTAAGGGAAAGGGCGCACTTGTGTCAAGGCCTTCCTGACTATTTGAATTGTAATGAGACTTATATTTTATGAGTACAAAGCTACTATTATTCTGAAAATCTGTTGGGCCATGGTATGCTATATAATCATTGTCCTTAAATGTCATTATTAGTAGAACTAGATCCCTGTAAGCAATCTACATACACGGTCATTTAATTGAGCCCACCTTTTTATTGGGAGTGTCATTAATTTTAATTCAGGGGTGTTACTATTTTATCTCATGATTATGACACTTGTGCAGTGAACATACATTTAACAAAATCAAATATTAATTGTTTTTTTCGGTTACATGTTGTTTCAGTTGCTAAGACTAGTTTGAATGGTTCATGTTTCCATGATCTATTTGTATTGAGGATGTAAAAGGGAGGACTCAATGGGCAATCAGAAAAAAAAACTTAGTTGCAATCTTACCTTGATCAAAAGGAGACAATGCAAATAAAATGGTAGTTTAATTTCAAGAGTTTAATTTCCAGCATCTTTTCTTCTGGGAATGCTTTCTCTAGGGATTATAATGTGCAATTAGTTTCACATTGTTTTCATTTGAATGCAATCTGTGTACTGAATTTATAATTGAATTTCCATTTGAGCTAATGCTGTTCAAGTTCTTTAACCATGAAATTCATCTCCAATTATGTACTTATACTAGTTATTTGGAATTTTGTTGTTTGACTTGCATAATTGATTCATTAAATATCTTATATTGTTTAGCATGAATTTGGGCCTTTGTTGTTTTTATGCTAAATGGTTTACATGATTCATAATGGGAAATTATACTCTATATTAGATATATCTTTAATTGCTGTGCTCTCTAAGATCAATGGTGTTGGAAGCAACCTTTGTAACCTTTAATCCTTTTTTAAAAAATTATTTTAGAAGTGTTTAGAATAAAATTTTATTATTTGTTTCTTTACCATACCTTTTAAAATGTCTTAATAACCCGTACCAAGGTCTCAATTTTATCTTTGACCTAAAATGTAAGGACATTTTTCCCCTTAAGTTGGTGTGTCGAAAGGCCCATCAATAAAGATACTAAGTGAGGAGAAAGAAAGAATAGTACAAGAACTATTGGATATGGGTCACATAGAACATAGTAAGGTTCTTTTGCATATCTAGTAGTGTTGATGAGGAAGAAAAATGGTTCCTTCTATGCATATTGACTCAAGGAATGGAACAAGAGGACCATAAAAAACAGATATTGCATACCACATGTATATGAATTGCAAATTACATGATGCAACGATATTTACAAAGAAAGACTTGTTATATGGATGTTACCGAATAGGGGCGAGGGTATGTGACCAGCTCAAGTGAGTCTTTAGAACTCGTGGTGGCTACTACGAATTTTAGAAGAGGCCTTTTGGACTAACAAATGCCACACAAAATTTTTGAAGTAAGATGAATCCTTTAACCCTTATATGAGGAACCACATTTTTAGTCTTCCATGATTATATTCTTATTTTTAACAAAAGTATGAAGGAGCAATTGTACCACTTAAAGATTGTTTTAAAACTCGTTTGTCTTAATTCTCATTTTGCAAAAATAAATCAAAGCGCAAGTTCAAAAAATATGAAGTTGTGATCAGAAATTGATCGGGGAGTCATAAAATATGCTTGTACTTTCAAAAATATGAACTTGTGATATGAAATTGATCAGTCAGTTATAAAAGATGCATTGACATCTTTTATGACTGTCCGGTCCCTTCAAGACACTCAGACTATGTGCTCACATGCTAAAACCAATAAAATATGCAAACTTGACAAAAATGAAGAATAGGAAGTATGAAATCGCCACACTTAGCTAGTTGTCTTAGGCACTAAGGAATGTACAAACCCTCAAAAATCAATGGAAAAGTGGAAGGCAGCAGAGGCAGGTGATCTGAGTAGAATTGGACGAATTCGGCACTTGCCAAAAACGTCCTAATAAAAAAAGACAAGTTCGGCACATGCCGACTTCATTCCAATTGAAACTAACAAATTTGACACCTGCTAAAATCATCTTAATCTGACAATTGGGCTTCTAAACCAACCCAAAAGAGACCCAAGTTGATTTAGTAGCTTGTCTAATCCACTTCCAATGCCTGGCAAAGTTGAGAGCATCTGATTAGCTAAAACAATTGTTTAAATATATGTATTAGTTCTTGTATTGGGCATCTATAATTGTAGCAGCAGTGTGTATAGAAGAAAGGTGGTCTAATAACTCTGATTATGCAGAGGAGGATGTTGTAGGGTATTGGATTGGTGTCTAAAGTAGTCCCTCATGCTCTGTCAACAGACACTGCTTGTATTTGTATTGCCGATTTTAGAAGGGAAGAGCAGAGGCACAACCATTTCCATGCTGTATTTTCCCAAACTAGGTTTCTCCAAGGTAAATAAAGTGTTATCAGAGTTTCTATTGTTTTAGTTCCGTTTCTTTTATTTTATTACAGTCCTTTGCATTGCTGATTCGTTTCTATTGCAATTGTATGCATAAACAACTCCATGTAAGGCAGTATATAAGCATAATCCTTCAAGTATAACAACTATCGTTCTGACTTTTGATCATTAATAAGTTAAGAGTATGTGCTAGTAAATTGTAAATTGGAATATCCAAGTTGACAACAGATCATGTCTGTCAGAGCTACTATTCCTTGGCTTGCATGGGTTCATTATGCAGATTCAAACCCTTGACCCAGTTAGGGAAGGCAGGAGGTTTAGAATATTTGCTACCTTTACAACAATGTATCTATAAGAAGGTGGAACCAACAAGTAAAGTAGACATGGAACAAGAAGACGAGAAATATGTGCATCAAGAGATAGACAATTTGCAATTAGAGAAATTCCATAAGATAAAATCCAATGCGGAAAGCATTTCCCAATCAATAGAAAGCTTGATAGTTTTGAAAGATGAATGGCTGCTCTAAGTAGCAAGTTTGGAGTCCCTTTTGAACCCCCCAAAGCAACATAAGGAGGCAAGAGAAGATCAGCCCAAAAGGAAAGAGAAAGATCAGCCTCAAGGTGGAGAAGGAATCCCATGTAGTGCCTCATTACAAGCACCATTCAAGGCAAAGGTCCACAGTAGGGATTCAGATTCAGCCCTATGAAGGAAATATGGATGCATACACGCTAAACAATTGGCTCCAGACGCAGGAGATATGTTTCAGGCCTTTACCAAGTGAGGAACAAAAAATTGCATTTTCTCGTCTCAAATTGTCTAGCCATGCACTAACTTGGTGAGGACTTTATGTTGATGGATTAGTTTTTGAAGAAAATACCACCGAAAACTAAATGAGAGGAATTCAAAAAATTACAAGTCTCAATTTTACCAATTTTTATGAAGAAAAGCATGAAAAATAAATGGCAATATAAAGGCAAAAGCCAAGCCAAAGCATGTAGAAATACCCTATTGAATTTAGGAGACAATTGATCCAATTAGGACTTTGCACACAAGATTGGAGCGTTGTGATGATGTTTCTTGGGGAATTTATAGCCACATAAGAAGATGAGTCTTACCTTGCATACCTAATGCCTTTCATAAAGCATGTGTTCAAGTTCATTACATAGAGATGTATAAGTAGAAGGGGATGCAAGGGAATTCCTCCACATCAAATCACCAAGATTCATTCAAACCCAAGGCTAAAGGTAAATGAAAAGGTAAGCAGACTGCCACCACTAGAACCATAAAAATTGTTATGAGTATTGTTATATAGATGGGAAAATGTTGGAAACTAAACGTAGAGATGCTTCCAAAGAACTGCACCAACGGGCAGCTCAATATCACAAAAGCCTTGGTAGAATGGAAATAGATTGGGAACACTTCTGATGTTGACAACAAGATAGCATGCACTTCCATGCTAAGAAGCCGATACAAATACGGGCACGAGAATCAGATACATGGATACAAGGATTTTTTTTTGGGGGGTGCTGGATACAGTCGCACAAAAAAATATTAAAATGTGTGAGCTCTAGAACTGGTAACTCAAGAGAAATTGATAGCTTAGCTTCCTTTCCATAAACAAGCATGTATGGTGAGTTGCCAATGCCTCTTTTGGAACTGATTCTATCAGCCCATAAGGTTGTCTTCAACTTTGTGTGCCATGTCCTCTGATTTTCCTCCATAGTTCTCTTGATAACTTTAATGAGATTCTTGATTGTGGACTCTGCTAGTCCATTTCCTTGAGGATAGTAGTTGGAGGATGTACTTAGGTGAATCCCATGTTTCACAGCCCACTCACTTATTCAAGTACCAAGGAAATCCATTGCATTATCTAAAATAATTGTAGAAGGTACCCAAATCTGGTTACTATACCTTTGTAGAAGTCTAGCACATTGGTTTCATTAGCTTCTTTGAGAGCTATAGCCTTTATCCATCTAACAAAATAATCAGTTGTAGTCAATACCCATTTATGACTAGCACTTGAAGGAAGATTGATCATACTTATGAAATCCAATCCCCATTGCATGAAAGGTTGGTCTACTTGAATAGGATGGAGAGGGAGGGCTGCAAGCTTTTGTTTTCCCATGAATAAGACTTTTGGCACTTTCTCCACCATGCATATGAATCCTTGAATAAGTTAGGCCAATAATATCCAGCTCTCATCACTTTTGTTGTTGTGGTTCTTGATGCAAAGTGACCACCTAATGATCCATCATGAAATTCTGCCAATACCTTTTCAACCTGGTCAACCTCTACACATCTTAGGAGTACTCCATTAAGGTCCTTTTTAAAGAGTATTCCATCTACCAAAACATATGGAATGGACTGTAACCTGAAGTGTCTCCTTTTAACCTTGTCTAGGCCTAATGGACACTCGCCTGTTTGGAGGAATTTAAACTATGTCTTGTGTCCAACTTATGGTACATGAAGATGCAATTGTTTGAGGATCTTCTTGGAGTGCTAGGACAAGTTCCTTTTGCTCTTTCAAGTCTAAAGCTAAGTGTTCACACAGCCCCTTACCTCTCACCAACTTGGCAACCTTAATATCAATATCATACTCCATGACTTTGGTGATCCAACCAGCCCTTTTTTCATTCAAATACCTACTCAAGAGGAAATCTTTGATGCTTGCATGAGACACCATCACATTTACTTTGTTTTTTGAGAGCATATGCCTGAATTTTTTAAGGATACTTATAACAGCAAGGACTTGCTTTTTTACAAAAGTGTATCTCACCTCATAGTCTTCTAACCCTTGGCTGAAGAAAGCAATGGGTTGTTCAAGACCACCCTCATTTGATTGTGTCAACATAGCTGAAATTACTTCTTCATTTCCCAAAGCATACAAAGTGAAGTCTCTCTTGAAATCATGATTTGCAAGTGTTGGAGCTTGAGCTATGGCTTGTTTGATAGCACCAAAACTATCTCTTCCTTCTCTAGTCCAATTAAAGGCCTGATTTTTCTTCAACATGGATGTTAGAGGCTTGACAAGATTAGCAAAATCAGGAATAAATCTCCTAATTAAGTTGATCTCCCCAAAGAAACTTTGCAGCCCCTTGTGCTTAGGCAATGACAAAGCCAAGATAGCACTTACCCTTTCAGGATCTATAGATAGACCTTTCTTGGAGGCAATGTGGCCCAAGAGTTTGCCTTCATGGATTACAAATACATATTTTTGGGAATTGAGAGAGATTCCAAGCTGTCTACATCTCTCAAAAATCTACCTAAGATGAATCAAATGATCACTTGCATCCTTGGAGAACATCGTAATGTCATCAAGATAAACCAACACTATATCATTCATCAAACCTTGGAATGCCATGTCCATGGCTCTTTGGAATGTAGCTCCAGCATTGGACAGCCCAAAAGGCATTTTTCTATAGGCATGTGTGCCCCATTTTGTTGTGAAGGTTGTCTTATGCTAGTCTTCTTCTTGCACCAAATTCTAATTATGCCCTGAATAGCCATGAAGGAGAGAGAAGCGTTCAGACCCTACTACTACTTGTAAGATTTGCTTCATAGAAGGTAAAGGCTGAAACACAATCCAATAGTTGGAAGGCTTGTTGACTTGCTCTGGAAACCTTCATAGTTGTTGTATACAGCCCTAATAAATAAGAGACAGATGAATCGAATGAGGCTCACATTTTGAAAACACAGCCAGCCATAGAAACTGTAGAGAGGCTTTCATACTTTATTTTGTTTTTAATTGTTTTCTAAAGTCCATGTTTGACTTTTTATTAAGAGATTGGAAAAAAAAAAAATCTGTTGGATATGCAAGGGATATCGGCAAGGTACATCCTACACCCTGTAGATACACCCGGATATGTCCCGGGACGTCCTTGTAGGGGGCAGGACGTATTCCATCCATATCCTCTGCATATCCAGCCCATATCCATATCAGACTAGGGGGCATATCCGATAATGTAGCTTCCATGCAAAGGAAGGTATGCATGAGTATTAAAGAGCCGCAAGAAAGAGATGAGTTGACAAGACTTTTCTATTTTAAGATTCAAATCAAAAGAATAGAAGAAGATGCACTCTCTAGTTCATGTTCTCAAGCAAATCTGATTTCCCGAACGTTAGTTAAAAAGCTTGGTTTGGAGGCATATATCAAAACGTTAGTTAAAAAGCTTGGTTTGGAGGCATATGACCATACACTTTAGGATGGGTGAAACAAAGAGTAATAATTCAGCTTACTAATCAATGTAAGTTTGAATTTGGCAAAGTGATGATGCAATCTAGGTCGGGGGGCAATTGAATGGCAACCGAGTCCTAGCAGCCCAAACACAAGTTCTCCATTGTTTTCTAGCCCAAATCTTGCTATCCAACCCGTTTTGGTGTCCATTTGCTTAACAACTATAATTTCCATCTTTTAACCGTAATTTTTAACTAGTATGCATGTAAATTGCATTAAACTCAAAATATATAGGAATAAGAAGGGAGATAGGGCGTATGTGTACTCAAAATGAATCTCTCAACCTATACTAACACATTCCCAATATCTAATGAACCCTACGTAGAATTTGGACTGTTGTTTTGGCTGAAATACAGTTTTTAAGCCTTCCCAAGACATGCACACATACACAAAGCACCACAAAAATTCATGAGATAAAATTTAGATTTCTTATTACACGAGTTTCAGGCCATAAACACCTCAAAATGACCTACTACATGCTCAGCAATACCTTTATTGAGCTATAACAGTCCCAAGATTAAGCATTTTAACAAACACATTTTCAGGCTTAAATTCTCTCTATTGAAGAGAAATGATCCTTGGACGTTTTTCCCTTCACCATATGCATGGAAAACCCATCTCAAATGTGGGTTTAGATTTTGGAATGGCTGCCCCAAATGTTCCAACTTGCACACTCCAAAAATGCCACTATTCCTCTTGTTTTTCACTATTTTTTTAATTTTATTGGTGTTGCTCTCCAAATTCTTCTTTGCTATGTTTTCCCCCTTTGTTGGATGTCCCAAAAACTTCTCCCCACATGAGATTTGAACATCCCTTCAGAAACACCGTTTTGGCTCCTTTGTGTTCTTGGGCGGATTTTCTTGTGCATGTAGCTCCCGATCTGGGCCTTCTTTTTCCAAACGGTTCTGGCTACACCATGTCGTTACAAAACCAAACTCATATGATTTGTTTTGGTTCAGGTGACCCATGGACTTCCAACCAACACTTTTTGAATGCCAAGTGTTTGACGAAATGCTTACAAGAAAAAATAAAACCAAATTTTGAATTTACAATTTTTTCGGTTATGCACGATTACCCGCTCACCTCGAATGCTCCTCTTTCAGACACCTGAAGTAATTAAAATATGAGCTCCTGCACACATGGATGGATTAAGTGGTAAAACCACTATTTTGGCCACTATAATTGATGACCATGGCATCCCCTTCTAGCACACTAGATATCTCAGCTGATTGTCACATTCCCCCATCCCCCACCTTCACTTTCAGCTTCTTACTGGCTTCAAATATATTCTCATTTACTTAGCTTTCTTTACTCTTTCTTCTTTTTGGGGATTAGACCCACCTTTGTCCGACCACCTCCACCAAGATGCTCTTTCTTGCACCTTATGTCCTCTTGTGGGCTTCAACCCACCGCTATCCATCCACCTCCACCAAGTGTATTCAGCACCATTGTTTCTCGAGCCTTTATTAAATTTGAACCAACCACCTCTTCCTCCAGTAGAAGCATGGAACTCATGTTTTCCTTCCTTTTCTAGTTCATACCATTTCCTCTTCACTTCTTCTCTCATGGATTTCCTATCAAATAATCCATCATATCCACTCCTCATCCTACTTGTAACCATATCCCATGCTTGGCCTCCAAAGGCCCACTCATTTGAGCTCTTCATCACAACACTCTCCTCTTCTTTTGTACATTCATCCATATTTGTAACAAAATCAGCAAACCAAGCATTTTGAGAATCAATAATTCCCATGTACATTAGCCCATGCAACACCACCACTGTTTGTAATGACCCCTTCTCGAATCTGATCTCATAATGACCGTTGGCCTATTCCTGGAAATCCGTAGGCTATTCGGAAGGTGCAAATGAGGGTTTCCTATTTTTTAGGATGTCTTTGTTCGAAGTTTTGATGGCGAATTCTTTCTGGGTTTTTCGAGAGCTTCGCGGAGGTATGTCTGTTTCAGTTTTCTGAGCATTTCCAGGAATTTACTATTTTTAGTAAATTCTATTTTTGGCAGCTAGCAGGATTGTCACAAGGAGTTAACTTTCCTTTTTAAGTTGACTCATTCAGTTTTGGGCTTCTAAATTCGGTCTTGGTGGAATAAGTGAATTTCACTTAAAAAAATAATAATAACGTTATATTTTAACGTTGACCTTGGCCTAGACAAAATAACTTAATGTTGTGTTAAAAGAGGGACTTGAAGGGGGGGCGCCATCATGGCATGGAAAGGGGCGCCACTTTTGGGGATAAGCTTCAAGGGAAAGCCAATTGAAGCCTATAAAAGAAGGCATTGGGTTATCATTTCATCATCTGGGTTTTAGTGCATTGTTATGCTGCCGCTTTGGCTCTGGAACTGCTTCGGGGAATGAAGGCCTCCTAACAAGGGCATCTCCTCATGCTTGCAAGACAGCATCTAGTGATGATTTAATCATTGATATTTGTAATTGCTTATGTATTACTTTCAGTTATTTCATTGTTAGTTCCTTTGGTATTATTAGAGTTTTCAGATATTGTATTCTGTATAAGACAAATCTAGGTTTTCAGTCATAAATCAGAAAATACAAAAAAACAAGTTCTGGGTATTATCTTATTGTTTTGGTTAGGCCTAGGCGCCCCTTTGCTTAATTTTATAGAATTTTTAGAGTAAGCAGTGAATTTCTAAAGCAAGTCACCATTTTCCAGCTGGGACGCCCCTTTGGGGTTTGCATTGGTTTTTGTGTAACACGTTTGGATGCAGATTTCACCAGTTTTTTGATGCTAACTTGGGCGCCATATTCAGGAAGAGACTTTGCAACAGAAATCAGGAAGATTGATTAAGTTTTGCATGAGTTATGAACATCTGAAGAAATTAATAGGTCGCTGGTTTTTCTTCTTTCTAAGAGCAAATTCTTCTTATTTTTGTAAGCTGACAGTAGTACTGGCAGCCCTTCTCTATTTGTTCAAAGCTGATTTCAAAAGTTCAATTTCCTTTAAAATATTGTAATAGTTTACAGCTCCGCCTTATGGTAGCTACTTTCCCTATTGGGTTAGCAAGCACATTTTGGGTGTAGAGCATCCGCCCTATGGTAGCTACTTTCCCTTCTGGGGTTAGCAAGCACATGCTGGGTGTGGAGTAGTTTCTTTTTCAGTATTTTCATTAAAGCATTGTTATTAAGTTCACTCCGTCATATGGTAGCCCCTTATTCCTCCTTGGATTGGGTAGCACATACTTGACGTAGAGTTCCTTTGTTAGTAATTTACTCCATCTTATGGTCGCCCCTATTCCGCCTTGGATTGGGTAGCACATACTGGACGTAGAGTTCCTTATTTGTAATTACTCCGTCTTATGGTCGCCCCTACTCCGCCTTGGAATGGGTAGCACATACTGGACGTTGAGTTCCATTTCTTGCATTCTAGTGGCAGAGTTATTTCAGTTTATTTGAAATTAACTTCTAATCTTGACGGAATTTGCTTGTGATGTTGTAATCCAAAATCTAAAAAAATAAAAAAAATTGGTTCGGAATATTTCACTGTTGCAACATCACTCTTTTGCAACTCTTCTTCTACTGCAACTTCTCTTTTCATGATCTCAACCTCATTCTCTTCCTCAACTGCTGCAACAAACCCGACATACTTAGTATCATGGGAATTAAGCATCCCCATAGGCATCTCCTCAAATGACATCTATGCTGCAACACTACTCTCTTCTCCATTCAATGCTCCCTCCAAATAAGCATCATGTGCATTTACTTGCACATCATTTACCTTCAACTTCATGTCTTTCAAGAGACACGCTTCAACGACATCACCCTCTACTACACACGCTCGGGCTGATAACAACATTAGCTTCTCCATCCCATTCTTTTCTCCTTCTTTTCCTCCTCTCTTCATACTCATTATCTCAGCTATAGGCTGATTTCTATCTCCTTACTTCATCCTCTTAGACATCACAAGCATGCCATGTGCAAAGATACTTGCACTCATGTTTCCCTTTTGATATAAGGCAACCTTTGACTCATGAGAGCCCCTCCTTCAACTCCTATGTGGTTTGATCTCACAACTTGTGCATCCTTCATTGTCCTTGGCATTTTTTACCTCTATGCACACAAGTGACATTATTCCTCTCTTCTTGTTGCCCAAATGCTTTTTGGAACACCCTCTACCAACAAATTCTAAACTTGTCCTCCTTCAACTTCACTCTCCACCCATCTCTCAAGATGGAGAATGAATGCATACTTTCCTGTATCCACTGCTGTCCTATGAAGAATGTTTTCTCCTCCTTTCCAATCTCCTTCAATCTCTCTTGTGAAAGTCTTCTCTTTCACTTCTAACTGTTGCAAATGAATTTCTATTTGTCTGTCCTCTTGGGAACATCCTTGTCCCATTGCTTTCCCACCCTCTATTGCCTCCATGTTAACTTGAGGACAAACCTCTGCTGCTATCATGTCCTTACCAATCAGCTTTTCAACTGTTGATGCAATAGTGTCTTGTTGTTTCACCTCTTCACTTTGTTTCTCATAAATATGAACGTGTTGGACTAAACCACATTTTTGCCTCTCCTTTGTCATCTTCTCCATTGTTGGACTTGCACATTAATCAAACACGTTAAGGGAATCAAGAACTCCCACAAACACTTCTTCAACCTCTTCATCATGCCTCATAAACATGTTGTCCAACTCTTCTCCATTGCTTGCATCCTTCTCATCGCTTGTGTTCATGTGATGGACTATCAAAGGTCCATTCCCATCAACCTCAATTGCTGCCTCTCCTCATTCACTTGATTTGCTGCCTCTTCCTCATATATATGGTATTCAACCATACTCTCCTCATGTGGATTTACTTGCACTTCATCCACTTCTATTGTTTCCTTCATGGAAACCTGAAATTCTTCTGGGCTGTCCACTTCATTCATCTGTATTTTTTCCTTTAAGGAAACATGTAACTTTCCTTGGTTGTCCTCAACCTTCCTTCCCTACAAAAGAGAAAAAACAAATGCAAATTACCTATTTGTCAGGGATAATTTTGCCTCTTTCCACTTTTGGGATATGACAAACTCTTTCCCATCATCTATTAATGGGTATCTTTCTTCCAATGAACAATCTATCACCTCCACATTCTCTTCCATCAGAATTCCTTCCTCTATGGGATGTTTACATCTTTTTGTCTCCTTGTTTTTGAAAACAGACTTGGGCTTCTCACATGGAAACCTAAAAAGCCTCTCAAGGCACTCCTCTTCTCTTCACTCACATCCTTCTCCTTGCTATTTATCAAAATACTTGAGCTACTCACATGGCAACTTCCCTCTCCTATTGCTTCTCAAGGAAAAATTTTCTCCTCTCTCTCAAGTCTCGAGACTTGGAGCTTCTTCCACCACTCTTCTTGCAATCTTGGGTGCACATCATGACCCATAAACTTGGAAACCATTTTTTCCCAACTTCTCACCTTCTTTCCTCTCTCATATCCTCACTTGGAGAACTCTCCAATACACAGCGGCACTATCACACAACCTCTTGCTCGCAACCTTTACCCTCATGGGGTCTTCTATACTCTCCTCTTCAAACAAAAGTTCTAACCCAACTATCCATTTCATGAGCTCCTCCGAGCGCTCTCTACCACAAAACAAAATAACATTGCCAATGGGCTTACCTTTTTCTTTCACTATGGCCTCTAGTTGTCTATTTCCTTTGTTGGGATCTTCTCCTCTTAGCTCTATGAGCTTCTTTTTTCCAACAAGTCTCTTTCCTCTACTCTGGTATTCTTTCCAAGGCATCCAATTTGGACATCATTGCTTCCAACATCCTCTCCATTGCTGCAATTTGTGATTTTGAGTCAATTTTTTCCTCTTTCTTGACTCTTTTCTAAGCCATCTCTTCCACTCATTGCTCTCTACCCATTGACACACGATGGAGAACAAACATCTCTTCTCTTTCATGTGTGCGCTTTCTCATATTTGGTATTCTATCTGCACCTTCCTCTACATATTTAGTATTAACAACTTTTCCTCTTTTAGTTCTTCCTTTTCTCATATTTGCAACCAGCTCTTCATTCTTAACTTTTGTTGCGTCACCTTCATCTTCTCTCACGTCTTTCACAACTCCTCTACCTTGTGCAATCTCCATAGCATTCAATCTTTCTTGGATTTCCTTCAACATCTCTATCAAGTCTTCTACTTTTGGTGCTCTTCCACTTTTGTGTGCCATATATTCTCCACAAACAGGCTTCTCTTTCACAACCTACAATAGACTCAAGCCTCTCACGCTTCCTCTCCACTTGTAGAACTTCTCCCACAACCTGCAGCAAACTCATCTTCTCTTTCACAACTTGCTAATGACTCAACAAAAGTCTCACACTTTATCACATAGCTCTCTTCAATTGCAGGATTTTTCTCAAACCTACAACAAACATAAGCTTCTCTTTCACAACTAGCTCTAATACCAATTGATACAGTCTAAGTTAGGGGCCAAATGAATTGAAACCGAGTCTTAGCAGCCCACACACAAGTTCTCCATTGTTTTCTAACCCATATCATGCTATCCAACCCCTTTTGTTGTCCATTTGCTTGACAACTGAAATAAAAGAATTTTTTTACTAATAAGCATGTAAATTGCATTAAACTCAAAATTTATTGGAATAGGAGAGGAGATAGGGGTACGAGTACTCAAAATGAATATACTAACACATTCCCAACCTCTAATGGACCTTACACGTTTTTACCAAAATGCAGTCTTTATGCCTTCCCAAGGCATGCACATACACACAAAGCACCACAAAAATTCGTGAAATGAATTTAGTTTTCTTACTACACGAGTTTTAAGCCCTAAATACCTCAAATGACCTACATGTTCAACAACACTTTTCTTGAGCTATAGCAGTCCCAAGATGCTTGCAGGTATTTTAACAAATACTTACATATATTTTCAGAGCTTAAATTCTTTCTATTGAAGGAGAAATGATCGCTGAACATTTTTATCTTCACCATATATGTGGAAAACCCATCTCAAATGTGGGTTTAGATTATGGAATGGCTGCCCCAAACGTTCCACCCTGCACACTACCAAAATGCCCCTCTTCCTCTTGTTTTTCACTATTTTTTGAATCTTCTTCTTGTTGTTCTCCAAAATTTTCTTTGATGTATTGTTGTCAACCTGGAGTTGCATCCTGAATCGAAGACGTGTTGAAATGGCTAATCCTCTCTCCAGTTGAGACAATGGTATCTTTTCACGAGGGTGGGTGTCTCAATGGTGAGAACCTCCAAAAAAGGTTGGTTCCTATAAGATGTATCAATGAGGATCTGTACTATGCGTTGCAGACTACCATGGAAAAGGGAGCAAGAAACTTGAAGGGGAAATCCTACTTAATGACGATGATACACCAGAATGTTGATCCACTCTACTTGGAACCTTGAACACTGAATCAAACAAGGGAAAAGGAAGACCTTTGATTTCAATTGATCACTATGCATAAGCATTTCATGAGTAGGCTCGATCCAATGACAAAACGTGAGGGAAAACGATGGAGAGAGGTCTGATACAAGACACTTTGCAGCCCTCTAACATCCACTTAAAGCGTCAGCAAAAGACATATAAAACACTGAACATGACCTGCATATCACGATAAGCTAGCAACTAGGTACGAATCAGAATTTGGGAAGGGAAAGAAATCTATTATGTATGCAAATCGCTGAATGAATGTACACTATGCCAGCACTTGAAATATGAAAGTACAGTCCTTCTATTGATTAAAGAGGTTACACAACTCACCAATGGCAGAGTCTAGTCTTACCAATAGAGGGATCTTTTTACAAGGCTGAAAAGCCATTAATATAGAAAATTACAAAAAGCCAAAAGATTGACGTTGGAAAATAGAGGGAGTAAACTCAAACTAACTCAGCCTTTACAAAAGTCTATTTTGTCTTGCATGAAATTTTTTTGCGTTGAAAAAGAAGAAAAGCTTTAGATGCATGAAATCAATGCATAGATGTCTTGACTTGAAGACCAGTCAACTCCAAAACAAGAGTAGTCAAATCCACTCGAACCGTCGGAACATTTCAAGCTATGAGACAAACGAGAGTGCGTGCATGGAATTTTTGGTTGTTTGAGACATTCAACACTTTGCTCATTCATCATGCAAGACAACTCTATTTTCAAAACTGAAGCATGCTTGTTTTCTTAAACGTGTTCACTTCATTGGAGTCACTCACGTTAGTCTGTGCATGATCTTTGTTCATCCTGCCTTTGTCTTTATTCTGCGTTTGTCTTACTGTTCATGCTTATGTCCATGTTCAGTTCTGCTTCAGTCTTGTTTATTTTTGGTGAGATTCTATATTTGGATTTTCTTATCTATATTTAGTCTCGGGATTATCTTGTTCTAACTTCTCGTGGATTATCTATTTTTTGTCCCTTTTGCACAATTCTTTCGGAATTCTCTTGGCTAAGTTTTCCTTGGTCTTCTTATTTCCTCGGAATTCCTGCCTTTGGCTTTTATGTCTGCGGATTTTATTGTTGACTTATTTCCTTCGGATCTTTCATTCCCCTGCAGATTTTCCCTGTCTTGCCCTTATTATTTTATTCGGACTTATTTCCTTGGTCTTCTCCTTTAGATTTTATATTGTGCCCTGCGGACTTTTTGCTATCTCTACCTTTTAATTTCTTTCGGACATATTGTTGGTTGTATTTTTCCTCCGACTTTTTCCTGGCCAACTTTCCCAAATTTATTCTTTTAGGCTCTTATGTCTTGCCCTTTGGTTTTCTTCGGACATTTTGGAGGCTGCATATTCCCACGGATTTCTTGTTTGACAATTATTCCAAAGGATTTCCTTAAATTTTCTCATTTCCTTCTTTGCCTTTGTTGTTATTTTCTTTGAGTTTTTATCCTCCCAAATTCCTTCGGACTTTTTGTTCGAAGGAATTCATCTCCTTTGGCTATCTTTCCTCGAAGGGCAAGTGCCCTTCGGAAACTTTGTTTTTGTCCTTCGCTTTATGAAGGTGCCCTCCGCAAGGGCTTCTGCTTCCCCAAAATGCCCTTTGGGCTTTTTGATTTGGTCATGTCTTTGGCTTTGGTGCCCCCCACAAGGGTATGTTCTTCCAGGAGTGCCCTTCAGAAGAATTGTAAATGACCAGCTGCAAAGTGTCCTCCACAAGGGCTATTCATCCTCAAAAGTGCCTTTCGGAATTTTTGAAAAGGTCCTACCTTTCCAAGTGCCCTCCGCAAGGGCACTTCTCCTTCGAAAAAATTGATTTTGTCCTTCGGAACCTTTTCCAAGGTCTTCTTCGTGCTTGAAGTGTCCCCCACAAGGGCACATACCCTTCAGGGAAATTGTAAATGTCCCTACGCAACGTCTAGATGCCCTCCGCAAGGGCACTTCTCCTTAAAACATACCTTTCGAGGTTTTTGAAATTGACCCTTAGGAAAAATGAAAGGTCCTCTCGCCGTCTGAGTGACCTCTGCAAGGGCAGTTGCCCTTCGGGCTTTTTGAAATTGTCCTTCGGATGAATTGTTTGTGTCTTTAGAAACACAAAGTGAACCAACCCGAAGGGTACATACCCTTTCGGGACTTTTGAATTGGACCTTCCCGAAGGGCAGGTGCCCTTCGGATCTTTTCAACTGTGTTTTTTCCCTTTCCTTTGGACAAAATTCAGAAGAAAATAAACTTTGAACGACTGCCACTTAGTCATTTTTTTGGACTTTTACACAGTCCTTTGAGAGCTCTTTCTCTCGGACAAAATGTCCGAAGAAATAGTCCACCTCTTATAGCCTGAAAAAAAAAATCCTTGGGTAGGCAAAATAAATAAACTTACAGCTGTATGTCTTGGTTGTATTTGCACATTTGGCTGTAATCAAGAAAGCTCATTGGAAACCTTTGAATGACTAAAATTCCCCTGGCTATAGATGGCCACTTTGGCTTATACCTCACTGTAGATGGCCACTTTGGCTGGCTGTAAATGCAAATTTAAAGACCCCAAAACTGATTCACAAGACAAACTTGGCACCATAGCAAAGTTCTGAATAGTAGGGGTGACAATTTGCCCTGTGGGGGCAAAATTGTCAACATGTATTTTTCCCCTTTGTTGGACATCCCTAAAACTTCTTCCCACATGCGATTCAAACAACCTTTAAAAAAAAAAAACCATTTTTTACTCCTTTGTATTCTTGGGCTGATTTTCTTGTGCATGTAACACTCGATCCAGGCCTTCTTTTTCCAAACAATTATGGATACAACTTGTCCTTACAAAACCAAACAAACCCATATGATTTGTTTTCACTGAGGTGGTCCAAGGACTTCCAACTAATGCTTCGTATGCCAAGTGCTTTGACAAAATGTTTACAGGAGAAAATTAAACCAAAATTTGAAATTAGTATTTTTTTTGGTGATGCAAGATTGCATGTTCACCTTGGATGCTCCTGTATCAAGTGAACACTACATTGATGAAATCTATGGGGTTTCCCTTGATGCTTGTGACATAGTGTTTGGCAGTCCACGTATTTATGAGAGGAATGCAATCTTAATGAGGAGAGAAAACAAATAACGCTTGATCAAGAATGGAGAACACTTCATCATCAATGCATACAAAGGTAACTCAAAACTCTCACTAGTAAGTGCCAACCAAGTCAACTAAGGTCGGGTCTCATTTTCAAGTTAGAGATAAGGTATGGTTTTACATGAGCAAAGATAGGCTCCAAGTCAAGCAAAGAAGCTTAAACCATTGAGGTATGTTCCATTTGAGATCATGGATTAGATTAATGATAATGCTTCCAAACTCAACCTATCTTCCTATATGAAATCTGATTGTCAATGCTTCCAAACTGAACTTACCTTCTAAATGGTATAAGACCTAGAAGTTGTGATGCTAGCGGAACATGTTCCAAGTCAGCAAATAACATAGTTACCTGTCTCCAAGATGGGGGCATGGGGTTTCCGAGATGGCAAAAAATATCCCAAATTTTGGGGATGGCGGGGGTACAACTATTAAAATAATAAATAAAAATTAATTTAATATTTTAACTTTATTTAATGAAATTCAAAGGTTTAAACTCTATTTAATGTTATTAGGGTACTTTTGGGCATAGGGTTCAATGTTTTTTTTTAATTTTAAATTACAATGTTTTTTTGGGTGGGGCTCTGTTGTAAAGTGAAAGCATCATAAAAAAAATTAAAATTGGGGGATGACCCCTCCAAGTCCCCAAGTCCTCGAAATGTCCGTAACATCACCAAAATCTATGGCACACGTCCCCGCATAACATTGGCAAATAACAATTGCAGCAAGGATGGGAGAGGAAGAGACCTTGAAAAGAAGGTTGGAAGATCTAATTAGATTGGATGAGACTAGGTTGCTCTCACATTGGCAGCATAGACATGATAGAAAGGCATCATAGAAATCCAAGGCTGAAAGAGTTTTATAAAGGTCAACATGTGCTCTTGTATAAAAGCAAGTATATAGCACACCTAGGCAAGTTATGCATGAGGTGGAAAGAAACCTTGTGTAATACATGCAATGACTAACAAGGCTACTATTCAGTTGAGAGACTTGTTTGGAAAGATATTAGATGGATATGTCAATGGTAGTCGGCTCAAAGCCCCCTACCATGGCTAGGAGAGTTGTAGAAGAAAGAGAAAATAAGTGTACGAAGGAGCATGTAATATCCCAAATCGGAATATTATACATTAATTTGGATTTCTCGGAATTTCTTTTTAAAGTTAGCAAGTTATTCAACTGCTGCATTTGTTGAACTAATCATGACATCAACATATATACTTAAATTTGCCCTTGAGCACACCAGTCAAACTGTGTGTCATTTATGTTATGTTGACCTTATAATTTGAATGCATAACAGTTATCAAAACCCTCAGGCTGGCAGGATGAAAAGCTCTGATACCATTGTAATATCTCAAATCAAAATATTATACGTTAATTTGGATTTCTTGGAATTCCTTTTTAAAGTTTGAAATAATAATATTCAATGAATATAGAATTATGTTCTTATTAACAAGATAATAAATTTATATAACAAATAATGTTGTATAATGATTAAATGTGCAATGCGGAATTCTGGTTATAAATATTCTAATAGAGAACTCTCAAAGGGTTTCGTCCTTGTATATAATAAATGAGGGGTTTCGTCCTCAATTATAAAAGAAGAGGCTGCTACCTAAACTCCAGATAAGGGAATGAATGTCAAATCTGAATATATATCCTTATCCTTCACCAAGTTGTTCTTATAAATACCCTTCATAGCTTTGCATCAAATGATGTGTCTCCTTTCCAAACTAATGTGTCTTTTCATCAAATGGGATGACTTGCATTAATATAACTTCTATTTCTTGCATTAAATGTGGCGCTCCTCATATGGACAATTTATTTAATTTAGTTGTTGATGTAGTTAATTTAATTGCTGCTGGTTTAGGCGATTCCATTGGTGATATATTTACATTAATGCGGTTCATGTTTATGGTCTCCTTTGTATTTGGGGATATTACAGAGCACACAGGTAGGAGTCGAAGAATAGAAGTAGGAGGTAGAAGAAGTTCACAAATGCAAATAGTTGTGAAAAATCAAAAAAAATTGAACAAATGCAATGTAGTTTACATCAATAATTGTGGAAGAGTGCACACCGCCAAATTTGTGAGAGAAAAGTGGTGGGTTTATTTGAAGCTTCGCAACATGGTGTGAACAAGTCATACATGTGTATACAATCCAAAAATTGTTTCACAAAGAGGAGAATAAATAAAGTTCGCAACATTAAGATTCAAAGCTTTACAAAGTATAAAATTTTTGAAGCTTTGAAAAGTATGGTAAAGTAAAGCTTCGCAATGCATGGGGAAGTGGAGCTTCCCAAAGCAAGGGAAATTTGGAGCTTCGCAAAGAAGGATGAGGTTCACAAAATGGAGAAAGCTTCACAAAGAAAGAATATGTTCACAACAAAGGAAATTGACAAGGAAATAAATGTTTGAAAATGCTTTGCAAATTGACAAAAAGCTTCACAATGAAGAAAAATCTTAGCATTGAAGGATGAGCTTCACAAAAAGAGAGATACTTCTTAAAGGGACAAAAGCTTAACAATACGAGAAAAGTGCTACATATGGAGGGAAAGGGATTGATTCATTGTGAAGGAGAAAGCTAAGCTTCGCAAAGAAAATGACAATAAGCTTTGCAAAGAGTGAAATAAAAATACAATATGCAAGAAATGCCTTGGGGCTACACAGCAGATTTTGTGGAAATCGAAATTAATAAAATAATAAAGGTATGAAAAGCAGTTCATTTCAAATTTACAAACACTTGAAGATTAGCAGAGTTTTGTGTGACCAAAACCATAGTTTTCTAGCAATTTCAAACAGATTATACATAATTGAATGACGGACAAAATGGCAAGCAAGCACAAGAAGGGAAAAGTTGGATGCATTGAGGGAGAAAATAAAAAAATTGAAATTCTCAAAGGAAACGTTGGAGCAATTGCAGGGGAGATTTACAATGGGATATGTTGAAATGGATCGAGATGAAAAGCAAAAGTTTGGAATGGAGAAGTCTATGATGGCTCTACAATTTGTAGTTGTCCTGCCATTTCCACTAAGGGAGTTTTGGAAGTGCAAGATCCTAAAGATTGTTTCAAACTAGAGTACAAAGAATTGGCACAAACCGGTTGGTTGAAGCTGCTACGCTTTCCGTTCTTTAGAATTGTGAATTCATATGGTGCTCACAAAAACATCAAGAGGAAAGATATGACTCATGAATGACCTAGTGATACGTCTTAATGCAGAAACTCTTGCCAAGGTGACAACTCTACCAAATGAGGGTGAAAATATCATAAGATACAAGTCTAAAAGCTAACCACCCAAAATGAAAGAGATAAGAAATATTTACAACTGGAAGAAAGCATTAAGAGGTGTACCACCAGATTTCATTGGTAACAAAATAGTGTGAAAGATGGCAAAGAACATAAAAGAGAGGTTTTAGCACACAAGTAGGGATTGGAAGTATTTACCAGTTGGTGTCATTGCCACATCTCATCAAATTATCACCTCACATACAGAGTATAACTGGCCAGAATACCTTGCAACCAAATTGGTAGAGCATACCGGAGAATATATTTGATGTACGACATTTCACTAAATTCTAGTACACTTTCTTGCTTATTTTGATTGTTTATATCTTTTTGAAAACTCTAGATAGGCCACTGATGTTCCTGTCAGATTTCAACCTAGAAATGGATTTCAATAAATATGCTTATCTGGAGAAGGGATACCTAGATTATAAAAGGGCAAAAGATCATCTTTCCCTATCGTTGTTGGAGTTAAGGGAGCTTATGAATACATACCATAGAGTGCCTAGGATTTTTGTTGATAAACACTCCGAACATATATATGGGACATTCACAAGAGACAAAACCTGGGTGGTTGCACATACATACAAAAAGCATAACCCTAACCCACTGCCATTCATGGCTACTAAATTGCTCCCAGAATTGAAAAGGCAGCAAACAACAAGTGAGATGGAACAACCCACTCCAGTTTCAAAGGATCTAAGGGTGGGGGGTACAAAGAAGCCAAAACAAAAGGTCAAAAAAAGTGTTATGTAAACATTGGGCAAAGCTGTGAACAAAGAAAGGAACAAACACAACACAAGAAGACTAGGCCTACACATGAGAAGAAGAGGTGTAAGAACTCCACCCCATCTACAGCACCAGGTACATAGAGGCCAATGGAGAAAGCAAAGGCAGGGAAGATGCAAAAACAAATGGAGAAGCGAAAGCAAATAGGAAAAAAGGGAAGTAAAGAAGGGCAAGAAGCAAGGAGGAGGTGCACATAAAATGCCCTCACTAGAAGACACACACCCACAAAAGCATAGTTACCAAATCCAACTGGATCTGGACAAAATCTGGCCAGTCCAGATATTTTGCCCGGCTTGGATGAGTTCGACCGGGTCGGCCTTTCTTTTTTTCAAATTTTTTTATTTTTATTTATTTTAGGTTTGATGTGTAAAAAAATGCCCAGAAACCATAAATATGATATAATATTAACATTTTATATTATTTTATTAATGTTTTTCATTGTATTTGTCAGTTTTGCATATTTATAAAACTATGCTCACATGTGTGTGTATTTATATGTATATATATGTGTGTGTATGTATATATTCTAGATTAGTTTTTTCTGAACTTTTTCAAGAATTCGGATTTCGGAATTTTTTGCACTCTCGAATGGATCCGGATTTCTGAACTTGGTAACTATGCACAAAAGTATTGATGAGTTGTTAACGAAATTTCCCAAGGAGAGAATAGAACATTTACAACAAGGTATTCCAATGATAGTTTGGAATAGGCCTTTAACCAAAGAAGAGGAGGTTTATTACATTTGGATGGATGCATATGAGAACCCAAATGCATTTGGCATGTCTAGAATGGAGAGGCCAAAGACCCAAAAATCACTTTACATTCCCAAAGGCACAACAACAAAAAAAATAATGAACATTCCCAACCCCAGAGACCAATTCCTACTCAACCCACAATTTTACCACAAGATAAACTAGTGAATGTGCCACTTACTACAACGATTGGGTTGCACGAAGTACAAGTGGGCACACCTCTAAACAGTGGTTTAAAATATTATAGGAAAACTAAAAAAAAAATTTGTGAAGGTCATGCCAATGGAGGATGAAGACATCGCAATAGCTATGCCAGTTGGAGGAGGAATTGGGGTAGAGATGTGGAAGAAAAGAAGGAATATGGGAACAATGTCCCATTGGTGTTCAAGAAGCCCAAGACAAGGCATGTACCATCAAGTTCAGATTTAAGGCCAACTAGGAGAGGATGTGAGTGTAGGGGCATATAAAGAAACAGAGGTGCAATCTCATGCTCGGACACCACCTCTAGCTACTCTAGTTGAGAAGAAACATGTACTAAGTCACCATTTAAGTACTCTAGAAAAAAAGAAAAAGAAAATGGTGACGAGGTGCACAATGAAGATAACAAAAGAGCAAGAAGCAACGAATGCAAAGGAGATGGATGTAGTGGAGGATGTAGGTAGGTTGAATACCATGGCTTATGTGGTTATGGAAATGCTTAATTAGGGGAGTGAATCTAGACCCTAACAACAATCACCCAAAGAAAATCCCCATTGGAGGTTCATCTAGATGCCTTAAGCATGATGCAAGGGTATCGTCACACATCAAGGGCTCTCGAGATGATGTCAGAAGGTCAAGGAGTAAGAAGCTGCCTTGTGACCCCTGAATCGCTTCATATTCCTTCCATAGCACATCTATGGGGGCAGATTGGCATAAGGGGGAGAAATCAAGGAGAAATTAAGTTGTAGGAAACCACTCAGTGAGAAGTGAGAAAGATTGAAGGGATAGAGAAAGAACATGACGACTTGACTATGAAGCCACCCCAAGAACCTATCCTTGAAGCACCGCCTCAGAAAATACAAGATGATGAGCAAAGTCGAGATATATCCACTACACAAGTCAATCCATCTCAAAATGAGGAATTGGTTGATAAAGAGGATACATTGAAGGAGAGTGAAGAGCACATAGATGAGGATCATTATGAGAATTCCCGACTTGAAGAGGGGGGACACTACATAGGATAAGAAGAATGACAGGGAATGGGAGAAGTAGGATGTGGTGCATAAGGAGCAAGAATCACAACCTAGACAAGGAGAAGCTTCGCAAACTATCAAACCAACTGGAGGATCAACATATATGATTCACTAAGTGGACAATGAAAAGGAAAAAACTCCAACTAGAACATACTTTTTATTTAAGCAATGTCACTACTACATCAAGTAACCAAATACAAGCGAATCCTTCTTCTCAAGCCCTTACCACTCTATATACATTGCACCTCAACCCTCGAGCATTCTCAAGTGAAAAGAAACTAACAAGTGTGGAGATTTGGTCAACACCTATACAAAAAGAATATGGAGATTTTTTTGACACTACTAAGAAGCTATGGGGGGCAAAGGAAAGTGCTCCAAAAGTTTTGCAACTGGTAGGTGAGCCTCAAGGCATGTCTGATCCTGAGCAACTCACTACCTTAATTACTTGGCTTACAAAGAATTACCTCCAACTCAAACAATATTTCAATAGCTAAGGCAAGAATTGGTGCAAGCATTGATGATAGCAAAGAAACATACAACCTAGATTAAACACAATGAAAGTGCGGTCAACCAATTGGGCATACCTCTGTATAATTTGGTTGTCCCTCATATTGAGCAACAAGACACTATCCAAAAGTAGCAGGAGAGTATCAAGCAACCCAGTGATATGGCTTGGGATGTAGATGAAGATCTCTTGACAAATGTATTGGAGCAATTGAATAAGGACGAATTGCAGTTGTATGCATTGTTAACTAAATAGATGGTGGAAGGAGAATCCGAGAAAGGAATAAGGCACTTGGGATGGCAATGAAAAGGCACCACGAAAAGATGTCGGATTTTCTTTGTGATGTAGAACTCAATGTCCATTAGGCACAAACACTACTACAATGCACAAACACAATCTCCATGAAAGAAATCTGCAATATGTTGGCGGACATTTGAAACTGGAATAATAGGTTAGTGGATGTGCTTGAAGAATGGGAAACAATGAAGCTTGTTGTGTTATCACTCATACATGATGCATTGAAAGAAGCAAGTTGTGGTATTGTTCTAAAAAAAATTGTTCATGTGGAAGGGTTGGTCAAAAGTCACCCAAATTTTCTATGCTTATGAGATAGAGGCTTAGTGAATCTGGTTGAAAACCCGGGAGGTCAATTAAACTTTACCAATGGGTTGAAAACCCACAAGGGTGATCACTTGGTTCCCCCTAAGGTGAAATCTAGTAAAATGAGAAAAACATTGTATTATTCACAAACAATATCTTGTTATATATTTTGTATGTGCGAAGCTAATGCAAAAGTAATGAATCTAATTTGAAATGTATCAGTCTACCATTAGAGTAAGTTGTAGTTAGGTTAGAAAAGGGTAGTTATAGGTAATTATGGTCAACTTTGAAGAAAGGAATACGTATAAAAGAATGTGTAACATGTAATCAGGTTCTGAGACTAACAAGAGTGAAATGAGAGTTTTCAAAGATATAGTGAATCCAAATGCACTATCTCTTATAGTTGTTCATCTTGTATATGGATATTTATTATGAGACTATAGATTGTTTTCTTCCGTTCTAAAGACATATTAGTTGTTCTATATTCATAGTATAAGAATAATAAGAAATCTAAATGTTATTTATGGTTATGTTGACTGAAACGAACGAAAAACAAAGTGTTCCAAGCCACAAAGATCTCAGGTGTTAACAACAAAACATCACAAGGAGAATCTGAAAGCATAGACTTGCAAATCAATATGCAATACAAAAAGCAATATCATATAATATATCTCCAGAACTTCATCAAGTACAATGAGAGTGCCTTGCATATATAGACAATGAAAATCAATGATAGTCGTAGAATCATAGGAGATAACCTAGGGATAAAAAACCACTATACTCAAATATTTAATATCCTCACCTAAGTGGGTGGGAAAACCTAAACAATGCTTAAAACAAATAAATCACCTAGGAAACATGAGCTAAGGTAAATAACCTACTCGAACACCCCCTTAAGTGAAGCTAGGGGCTGAAAATAACCAAAAATAAAATGGCATATCCATAGTATGAGTCTCGACAACAACGCCTGATCAGCTACTCATGTACAATATATCCATGAAAAATGAAGGAATATGTCCTCATCAACACCCCCCAAGGACAACTTCTAAAACCCCAAGCATGTCACGCAACTCAAAGTAACAAGGTGATGCAAAAGGCTTCATAAAGATGTCAGCAACCTGTTGCTAAGTCGGATGTACTCCAAGCAAAGAAATCCATCCTGAATGTGCTAACGAATGAAGTGCATGTGAATCTCAATATGCTTGGTCCGTTGGTGTTCAATAGGGTTGCGAGAAATATGAATTGCACTTTGGTTGTCACACCAAAGTACAATAGGCGAATCCTACGTGAAGCCAAACTTCGTTAATAACTAACAAAGCCAAAGAACCTGCTGACTCGCTGTGACTGCTGCCCTATACTCTGTCTCTGTAGATGAAAGTGCAATAGCCTGCTACTTCTTGCAAGCCCAAGCAACTAGAAAAGAACAAAGACAAAAAACTTAGCTAGAAGTGGAGCATTTGTCATCAATAGAACCTGCCCAATCTAAATCAGTATAGCCAACCAACTGAGCAAAACCTCCGATGTAGTGTAATCCAAAGTGGGAAGTGCCCTGCAGACTAAGTCACAAGATTCGAGTTCGAGTTCGAGTTCACGAGAATAAATTCGGTTCAAGTTCGCTAATGGATAAAGTTCGAAAAAAAATCACCATTAAGTTCTAACCATAGAAAAACATAATAAATATATAAAAATAAGTCAAATCAAAATATTGAAGATACTTCTTGAAACACTAAGTATTAAAGTTACTTCTTGAAAAACTAAGCTTCTCAAAATCTAAAACATGTAATACTAAGTTCTTAAGCTTCATACAAACTACACATCAAAAAGTTTTACATCATCAAAAGCCAATACACTATATGGCTTTATAGGATACTAGCTACATCAAAAAGTTCCATATCATCAAGAGCACTTGGTTCATCAACATCACCATCACTAGAATCATCACAAAGAAAGTCAGGATCATCTTCATCCTCCAAGTCAGCTACAATAGAGTGGGGTTACGAAAAAGATAATTTTGTCATTTTGTTCATGTACATTTGCAAATTGATGTGAACATAGACAAGATTTGCTAACTTTTTAGACAATAACTTATTTTTTTCTTAGATTGAATGTGATCAAAACAACTCTTCCTTTCACACGCTAACGCATTTCCCTCTTGACTCAAAATTCGAATAGTAAAGTGTTGTAGTTCCTTTGCACTTGATCTATAACATTTCCACCATTTGTAACCTTCAAGATGTGGTCTATCATACTCCGTTGTTGTTATTGCACATACCCCTTTTTGTGCCAAAATGCCCTTGTTTGTTCCCTAATTATGCATGCAAGTTCAGGATTTGGAACAAGCCTGTCAATGGCTTCATAAAGCCCACTCATGACTTCAAAATTACTCTCTATCTATATGAAAGAACCTAGGCTTTAGATAACAAGTTGTTGCATGCAAGGATGTGTGCATCATTTTCCATCTTACATCAATCACATCCCATATTTATTTGTAATCACTCTCCACATCATTGAATGTCTTTTGAATGGATTCCTTACAACGCTCCATAGCCTCATAAAACATGCCAAGACAAGGGGTGTCACCATCAACCATGCGAAGCACATCAACAATAGGCTCGCATATTTTTAGAACTTTGCTTGCACTTTCTCAAAAGTCAAGGTTTATAATGATTTGCTCTGCTTGCTTTCCCTTAAGACTTGTTCAAAGTGTAGACTTTTCCCACTCATTGTAACAAATCACTGACCTTATTGCCATTTTCTCTTCAACCATTCTTTTCAAAGTGATATAAAAAGAGGCAAATCTTGTTTCACAAGGCCTCACCAACTTCTTAGATGCATGTTGTCGATAAATGTTTAATTTGAGGCGGTGGTTCCTTATGAAATTTGCAATTATCCTCCCCCTTTGAATTGTTTCATGCACCCATGGAAATTTGGCCAACTCCTAAAGTAGCAAATTAAGGCAATGTGTTGCATAAGCACTCCAATAAATTTGTGGATATTTTTTCATAACCATTTTTACAACCCCTACACAATTTGTGGCATTACATTTTCTTCACCCACTTCAATAATTGGAGCATCTAAGATTTTGAAAACATGCTTTGAAGTTTTTTTATAGTTCATGGTGTCAATCACTTTCAAGAAAGATATGCCTTGAGGACAATACACCAAGATATTGATCAATGGCTTTTAACACATGTCAGACCAACCATCACTCAATATACTGCAACTTGTTACACTCCAAGAGGCCTTGACATCTGCCATGTTTCCAATGACCCTCTCTTTTAACTTTTTCAAAAAAGTGGTCCTAATCCTCTCAAAGCTATGTGAAATGTATCATTTGCCAAATTCAGATATTTTCTTGATTGCATTTGTAAAGAATGGACTCCTAGCCACGTTGAATGGAATGGCACTTGAATAAAATAAGTCGGTCAATGCATCATCCACATCTTTTTTTTAAACTGGCTTCCAAATGTTAGGAATTGTTCCACTTTCACAAGTGTTTGATTGCATAAATGAAAATGACATGCTTGCAGAAAAACTTTTTTATGTGCTCTTGGAAATTTCTTCTCGAATTCTCTATTTCTTTTATGCAACAACATGCTTTCCAACTAGTGATTGTTCCTCTTCTTTCTCTAATTTCACTCTGATTTCTGGAGTAACATTAACACATGCCTTAACACCCCCCCCCAAGACCACCTGCCTGCCAAGTAGGTGGTCCACCACCCTGGTTAAACTCCCAACAAACATTTTTCCACACAAATTGCATTTTACTTCATGCCCTGATCCGATTTTTGACGCATGCTTCCATGCCTCAGCTTTTGACTTCTAAGGAGCCATGGATTTTTCTGCAAATTAAAAAATTAAAATTAAAATAAAGCTTAGAGGTGAAAATCAAAGTAAAAAGTTAAAATAGTTATATATTAATATAAATAAAAATAAATGAAAAGCAAACTAAAAATATAAAAAGTAAATAAAAACAAATTAAAAATAATATTCAAAAATTAAATATATATATATATTATTAAAATTAAAATTAAAACAAAATAAAAATTAATAATACAAAGTAAACATTAAATTAAATAAAAATAAAATAATAACATAATAAATAAACTAAAAATAATATAAAAAATGAAATAATAAATAAATTTAAAAGATTACAAAAATAAATTTAAAAAATTAAAATTGATAAAAACAAAATTAACTAAATAAATCATTTTTATAAAAGACTAATAAATAACATTTAAGGGATTAAAAATAAATAAAAACAAAGTAAATATTAAATTAAATAAAAAACAAACAATAAAATAAAAATAGACTAAATAAAACTTAAATAAAAAAAAAAGATTAAATTAAGATTAAAAATAAATAGTGAAACTAATATAAAAAATAAAACAAAAACTAAATGAAATAGTTTAAAAGATTATTTAAATAAGAAATGATTGAAAAATAAAAACAAATTAAAAATAAATAAATAATAATAATAATAAACAAATTTAAAAATTTAAAAGATTATAAAATATATATACATAAATAATTTTAAATAAAATATATTTTCTCAATGAAATTAAAAAACAAATAAAATAGATGTAAATATTTTTAAAAAAAAAGGATTTAGACATTCATATAAATAAAAATAAATATAATTGTAAATAAAAGAACAAAAGAATTTAAAAAAATGAACTAAGAAAATTAAAATAAGACTTTTAAAAAAAAAAGCCTTTGTAATAATAAAAATTTAAAAGAGTTTAAAAATAAAAGGTGAAATGAAAAAAACCTTTTGATAAGATTAAAATATAAAACCTAAAAGAGAAAGTTCATTTTTTTTAAACTGAACACAAGTGGGAGTAAAACCCTTCTTGGTACTTGTCGTCGCTGCCAGATGCAGTAGGTCATGTGGTCGACGACATTCCTCTCAACAGTTGCTTTATTTGTTGATGGCTTTCCTCCCTTGTGCTGCTAGCAGGTCGCAACTTGGTTAATCGATAGCAGGGTTTTTCAGTGTACCCTCCAAACTCCTCGGTTCCTTCAAACAGCTCTAGTAGAGACTCAAATACCCGCTCTAGCTTGAAATATAGTCAAATCGTGATTGTTTTGGGTGTGGAGTTGAAGTAAAACTAGTGTGGTTTAATAGGCAGGGTGTTGGCTTCTTTTCCCGCTCATTGTTCTCTCACACATGGTATTTTTAGGTCGCATCATCCCAACATTAAAGTTGCTGAACTGACCAAGCGTTGTCTAAACAATAAATTCACTGAACCATCCAAATTTGACCGAACTTTTGGTCAAGATCATAAAAATCTCCAAATTCTGAAATTTTGGGTAAAAATTCAACGAACCATGTGAGCCTGCAAATATCGCAAAAACTTTTTGGCAACCTACTAGTGATTGTCATGAGGAGCATGTGCAAACCAAGATAAAAGCCCAATTGCAAAAGAAATATCGAGGCAAGTATGGGTCAAGTACATGAGACTTCCAACCAATTCCCTATACAATGTAGGATCACAAAGAAGAGTAGTGTAGGTGGAAGTAAGAGTGACCCCAGACTACAAAGGAGAGGGACTTGGCTTGGAATCAGCTATGCCAAACCACTAAAGAAGATCAAGGGTGTACTTCTATTGACTCAAATGAATACCTGAATCTGACTGAGAAATCTACAAAGAAAAAAGTGCAAAAGATCAAGATTTGTCATATCAAACTGCATTGAGAACCTGTTGAATACCCTAAATTTGAGAAGAAGAGTTGCCTGTAAGAAGCAAATTGTGAACATACAAAACCAATATTACTATATCCTCTCGAACATGCTAGATATATACGATAGGATCTAAGTGGCAGCAAACAAGGCCAGTAAATAGAAGAAAAGAATCCATCTTTTCATATCAGGCTCGAAGACCCTGTTTGAAACTATAGAGAGACCTTCGTAGTCGACAAACAAAAGAAGAATCATGAACAAACCTAGCAGGTTGCTCCATGTAGATTTTCTCCTGCAAATCTCCATGTAAGAAGGCACTCTTTATGTCCTTTTGGTACGCTGGCCAACCTTGTGATGCAGCAAGAGAAAGTACAAGGCACACAAAATCCATCTTAGCAACAAGGGCAAAAGTTTCAGAGTAATCTATTACCTTCAACTTTTGGGAAACTTTTTGCTACAAGACGTGCCTTATACTTGTCAATGGACCCATCAGCTCCATATTTGGTGCAGTATATCCACTTACACCTAACCAACTTTCTTCCCTTAGGAAGAAAGACCAAATCCCAAGTATGATTCTTCATCAAAAAAGAATACTCATCTGTCATCGCATCATTCCACTCATGTATCCCATGAGCTTATGAAAAAGACTATAGATCCTCAGAAAATACCTAACACAGAAGTCCAGAACTTGTAGAATGTAATTGATGATGTCTAGTGGGTGGAAGATATTGTATGAAAAGTGTTGCCTCAAAAACTGTAGTATGAGCCCACTTAGGCATAGTGGGAATAGGATCTGCATCTAAGTCTACATCCATAACCTCCTCAGTGACCTCCTGAACTGACTCCTCAAAGAAGGGATCCTCAAGATGAAGTGAAGAATCATTAATGGATGGAATCAAAGAAAAAGTCATGGAAAAAGATGAAGACTCATGAGAAGAAAAATGCTCATCAAATTAAACATGTGTTCGAAAAAGAACATCATGAGTATCAAGATCCAAAAGTAGATAAGCTCTCAGGTCCTCACAATACCCTACAAAGATCAAGGGTTTGCTTTTCTTATCCAAGGCTTTCATTTTCTTCTTCAGTACAAAATCCCAGGCATGGCTGCCAAAAAATTGAAAAAATGAGACATCATGCTTAGTTCTAGACCAAGCCTCTTCTGGAGACAAATGCTCAAGTGCTCTGTGTGGTGTGTGATTCTAAATGTAGTTTGCATAATTAATTGCTTCTGCCCAATATACAAGAGGTATATCTCAAGAATGCATCATGCAGTTTGCCATCTTCTTCAAAGTTTGGTTCTTCCTTTCTATTAAGTCATTTTATTGTGAAGTACAAGGAACAAAATGTTGGTGAACAATGCCATGAGCTACCAAAAAATCAGAAAACTCTTTGCTAAAGTACTCTCCCTCATTATCAGTGCAAGGCTTTTTTATGCAACTAGAAGATTGATTCTCGACCAAAGCCTTGAAGACTTTGAATTGTGAAAGAACTTCACTCTTGTACTTGAAAAAATAAACCCAAGTACGCCTCGATAAATTATCAATAAATGTAAGTGCTTACTTAGCTCCATTGAAAGGAGTAGAAAAAACCATCAAGTCATTGTGCAAAAGCTCAAGTGGTGAAGAAGCTCTCTTGGACATACCCTTGGAAACAAATCTTGTTGTTGTTTCCCTAATGCATAGCCATGGCAAACTCTATCAAGACAAGAAATTTTAGAAAGACCATCACTCATACCATGAGTGCTCAACTTCTTCAAATATCTATAATTAAGATGTCCAAATCTCTCATACCAAAGCTTACTCTCAGAATCGGCATAAAAAACTAAGCACGTCCCCATAGTATAAGTGTCATCAAAACTCTCAAAGTGATATAGTCGAGAACTATGATCAACAACACCTTGTGCAACAAGTGAATGAGGCTCCAACAAAGTTCAAATTTCAGCCCCTTGTGTGAAAGTCATTGTCTTGCTCTGACCAAAATGACAAATTTGATTAAAAAAAAGCAAATTGGTAGTGATGTCAGAACATATAGTGCATCATTGATGCGGCCACCATCAAGTTGTATGCCATATTTTCCCTTAACAAAAATAAAGGAAGAATCTCCAACCTTGATGTTGAAAGTAGAACTCAAACCAAGAGATTTAAAAGACTCCTTAAAAGAAGTCATGTGGTGAGAAGCACCAGAATCTATAACCCAACTGTCTGTAACGGGTGACTGAGATCAACAACATTAAGTGCTTTGCCATGCTCACTGGAAAAAGGTGGAGTGGAGATAGAGATCTTGTGTTTTCTAACTGCATCTTCTAAAGCTTGCATTCTCTTCCAAATCCTAGTTTCTACATGACCAATCCCCCCACAAAAGGAGCATGAAAGGCTAGACTTATTCTTGTATTTAGAAGACTCCCCGGGTTTAGAGTTATTGTCTTTGGGTTTAGTAGCACTTTGAGATGGAGAAGGAATGGTTTTGGTTTTACTTTTTGATTTTCCCTTGCCCTTATGATTAGATGTTACTAATGCCTTTTGAGAGGTGGAAGACTCGAGGTTAGAAAATTTGGATTCTTCCCTAGTAAGTCTCACAAAACAACTCTAAATCGGGCATTTTCAATGTGGCACCCAAGACATCCATACTAGAGAAAAAGGTAGAAGCAAAGATTTGGAATGGACCTCTCAACTTGGACAGAATTAGGTAAACACGTTCTTTATCTTTCTTCTCTCTTCCACTCCCCTTCAATCGTGTCAACAAGTGCTTGAATTTAATAAGATAGTCTATAATGGATGGAAAATCTTCAAGATTGAGAGAAATGATCTCTACTTCAAGCTGCATGGCTCTCATGTGATCCAACTTACCAAATAAACCCTTCAATTTTGCTCCATATTTTGTAAAGAGAGTCGCATCCTTCCAAATGAAATAAAAAAGTATCACTTACATAAGTTCCTATTAAATCCATACACTCATCAAATTTGCATTGGTGCTAAAATTTCTCATATTCTCTATTGAACATTGGTTGTGTTTCAGTCATTAAGACGCATACTCCTTTGTGTTTAATGATTGTTTCTATTATTGGTCTCCATATATGGTAATTATGTGTTGTTAATGGCTCACATTGATCTAATGCAAAAGAAGAAACCATTCTAAAAACACCAAAGAGCAAGAGAATGCAAAAAGGGTGCTCAAATCAGCACCAAGACAACCCCCCAAAAGACTATTTTATTAGGCCCCCAAAATTTGACACTTCATATTTTTCTATCATTAGTCGGGTATAAAAGAATACACTTTTGAAAAAAACAGCACTCGATTTCGAGTTACTAATCAAAAGACAGAGTTTTTGCAAGTTTTCCTATCATAAGGGGTCAAAGATAAAAATTGCACCAAAAAAATATTAAATGCTTGGAGAAAAAAATTAATTCTTGGAGAAATTTTTGAAACAAATGAGCGTGGGACTTAAGCCCCCACTAGTAGAAATCAAAAATTAAGCCCCCTCCATGTGACCAAGGGGCTAAGGGTGAGGATGAGTAAGGGTCGAGCTGTCACATTCCTGTGCAAAAAGAATACCCCGCCAAAGAGGACCATCACCTCGAGGGGGCGCAAGGAACCAACAATGAAAACTATCAGGTTGAGAACACAAAACTCCCACCACCGAATGCATAACTAAACTAGAACGCAAACCCAAAACGAATGCACGGCGAAACCAGAATACCCAAGAAAATGACCGTCACTATGAAAGAAAACATAGATCCAAAAAAGGACACAGGTCAAAGCCGCTAAAAACCAACGGTGGTCTAAGGACATAGGAAAACCAAACATATTGATTCTTGCAGCGAAATTTTTTTGGATATATAAAAAAAATAAACCATTATAACAAACCACAAATAGATGGCTACAACACTTATTGCTCTGATACCATGAAAGGAATGAAAAACAAAGCGTTCCAAGTCACAAAAATCTCAGGTGTTAACAACAAAATATCACAAGGAGAATCTGAAAGCATAGACTTGCAAATTGATATGCAGAACAAAGAGCAATATCATATCATATATCTCTAAAACTTCATCAAGTACAATGAGAGTGCCTTGCATATATAGGCAATGAAGATCAATGATAGTTGTAGGATCATCGAAGATAACCTAGGGATAAAAAACCACTATACTCAAATATTTATTATCCACACCTAAATGGGTGGGAAAACTTAAACAATGTTTAAAACAAATAAAGCACCTAGGAAACATGAGCTAAGATAAATAACCTACTATAACATAGACTATTCTTTCTAATTCTATTGCACATAATACAACAATGAACCCCTTTAGTCTAACTTTGGAAAGGAACACCAAAGTGGAGCTAAGAGTTTTCCTTGTGGCTTCTAGGCCTAATGAGCTCTAAGAACCTTTCCCATGGTTGCTTCTAGCTAAAGGAACTTGTGCCCTTTGAGGTCTTCTAGTCCTAAAGGGGCCCCCTGATGAGCTCTGAGAACCTTTCCCACGGTTGCTTCTAGCTCAAGGAACTTGGGCCCTTTAAGGTCTTCTGGTCCTAGAGACCCCCCTACTTCAAAGCAATGATTTCTAAACCCTTAAACCCAACGAGGGCATGACCATTGTCTGATTAAAAAGGTTTCTCAAAGAACCAAAGGAATGGCAATTTCCAGTTACAGTTGGGTTGTTTGAAATCAATAGATCTTGAACCAGTTATTGAATATAACGTAGTTAAAGTGAGGAAAATGGAGAGACTCTCAAATACAACCTTAATATGTAAGTTGATGGGTCAATGGACAAAAGAAAAGGATTTAAGAGCATGTGTGGCTGATGCATGGAAACTAAAAGGACAAATCCAAGTGAATTTGGGCTCAAGAGGATTTTTCAAGCAATTTTTCCAATGAAGAAAATAGGGCACAATACTTGATAAGGGCCACAGATTTATGGTAACTCTAGTGTACTTATGACTCCTAGGACTGGATTTCAACTTCTCCCAAGAAAACCCAACAGAAGCTCCAATATCAGTCAAACTTGTAAATCTCCCTGCACATTTGATGGTGAAGTATGTATTAAAAAGGGTTGGCAAGTCCTTAGGGTCCATTATTTGTATTTCCCATGAAACCCTATCTTGGACACACTTTTCTTTTTCCCAAATCTATGTTTTCATGGATTTATGCAAACCCCCATCATATAAGATATGGTTGAAAGGCTTGGATGGCAATAAAATTTCTCAGTTGGCTGATTATGAAAATTTAACTTTTAGATGTAATTGTGCCACAACCCTGAACACTTAGCCAAGGATAGCCAAGTAGTCCCCTTGGTTGAAAAGAGACAAGATAACGACGGCTTCAAGACTATAAAAAGGAAGACCAAGAGTGAATAAAGAGAAGGTGCTGGTTAAAGAAAGGGAAGGAGAAAAGATGAAAGGAAAGAAGGAATGGAGAACGGTCGATGATAAAGGGATAGCTACAAAGAAAAGGGTCGAGAATCCTCAAAATAAATTCCAATAACTACACATACTAGGGGAGGGATTTGGCAAGGAACCCTTAAGAGGACCCAATAGTGGAAGACAAGCATCCTAGTAGGTCAATGGCAAGGGGTGCTTGTTGTAGTGAATATATAGTAGGAAGATGGGGGGACAGGGGGCAAGGAAGTGGTAACCCAAGCACCCTAGTAGGTCAATGGCAAGTGTTGCTTGTTGCAATGAATATATAGTAGGAAGATGACGGGGAAAAGGAAGTAGCAACAACAACAAAAAACCTGGAGATACCAACAAGTACTGAGGATCCTCAAACTGAGGCACTAATATCCCAAGAGAGATGGCCTTCCTTGAGAACCTTGTCTCAAAGAAAGAAACAACCTGATGCAGGACAACAAAAAAGAGGGTGAAAAAAAATGCAGAAATGTCAAAATGGGAAAGACTTTTTTTCAGAAACAAGAAGTCAACCTCGGATCGAGGAGGCTTTAGAAAAGTCCAAATCTAGGAAAAGAAAATGATAGTCATGTTATGGAATTGAGGGGTATTAATGCCTATACTAAAAGACATCTTCTAAAATGTCAGAGTAATAGTATGAAGTCAGATGCGGTTTTGATACAAGTAATGAAGTGTGTAGAGATAGTTCTTGAAGGACGGATAAGTCATATATGGAAGAATGAACAACGGGAGGCAGTTAATTCTAACAGAAGTTCAGCAGGTCTTGAAACCCTCTAGAACCCCAAAAAATGTCAATGGAGTAAAAAAAAAAAGAAAAAACCAAGAATTGGCTTTGTATTAAATTAAACCATCTTCAAGAGGACATTGAATGTATCCTCACAAATGTGTTTGCTCCAACCATAGCTAGTGGAAGAAAAGAATTATGGATAGAGCTAATACCCTTGAGGACTTCAATCATAATGGATTGTGGGCAGGGATTTAATTGTTGTCTGAAGATATCTAAGAAACTGGGAGGCCTCCCTTTAGATGAAGATATTGAAAAAAATATCCTCTTTCTTAATGGATAATGCTCTATGAGATGTGCAGCCCAACAAGGGCACTTTGACCTCATTTAACAAACAAATGAGGAGGGAAACATTATGGAGAGAATGGGCAATCTTCTTTAGGATGATTCTTGGTTGGATAATAATTGGGCCATAGAAAGCTCAATCTTAAAAATTAGGTATAACTATTGGTCAATTAGCTTCAAATCCACGTAGATTCACAAACAAAGGTGTCTCCTTTCAAATATGAGTTTGTGTGGTCTTTACAATGATCCATTCAGGACGAAATGATTAATTGGTGGAATTCTCCTTTGGAAAAAGAGGAATTGAAGATGTATACTCCACTACACAAGCTGAAAAGGATGAAAATAAAGCTGAAGTTGTAGGATAAAAGGGTGTTTGGAAATATATTCCAAATGAGGGACATGCTGGAATAATAAATAGCTGTTTTGCAACAAAGGACTAGAGAAATAAAAAGAGCTCAAACATGATTTGCAGCATATTCTTGGTTAGGAGAAAGTTTTCTGGAAACAAAAGTCCCAAGTTATTTGGATCCAAGAAAGTGATCCAAGTACAAAATTCTTGTACGAGTGCTTCGTCTTGTGGGAACCAAAACAGGATTAAGTCGATCACATGCTTGAATGGTAAAACAAAGAGCAAGCCTTTAGAAATCAAACCAGCAGCAAGGAACTTCGTCAAAATTTGATGAAAGAAGATATATCTCTAGAGAAGTCCTTGAGAAATATTTTGTGTCATCTCGGAGGAAGATAGCGACCTCCTAACTAGCCCTATTCAAAAAGAGGAGGTGAAAGCACCCGTTTTCGGTATGAAGCTAGACAAAGCCCCTGGCCTTGACAGATTCCTGCCTAGCTTCTTTCATGACTTTTGGGATATCATTCAAGAGGATGTCTTCATTGCAGTAGAGAGAGACGAGCAAGAAGAGTCCTGAAGGAGAACACAACATTTCTAGCACTCATTCCCAAATCAAAAGATGGTAAGTATTTTGATGCTTACCAGCCTATTTCATTATGTAACATGGTTTATAAGATAATCTCCAAGGTGATGGCCAATGGGTTAAAAGGGCTACTCCAAAGATCATCTTGGATGAACATGAGGGTTTTGTGGAGGGCAGACAGATCATGGATGGTATAATCCTTCTCCATGAGCTTGTCTACTCCACCTCAAAAAATAGTTATCCAAAAATGATGATTAAATTAGACATGGCTAAGGCATCAATAAATTAAGCTGGTACTTTCTGGATGGTATAACAAAAACATTTGGTTTTTCAAAACATCAAAGGAAGCAAATCTCCTAAATATTCATCAACTTTCAACAATATTCCAAAAGGTTTTCTTTGGCTGAAAGAGGTATCACCCAAGGAGACCATTTATTTCCATATTTGTTTATCATAGCAACAAAAGGTTTAGAGATATCATTGCTTTCAAGCTGGCCTTCAAAGCTCTGAGATAGAAACTGGTCAATTAGTTAGCAATGCAAAATCTTAGGTATTTTTTTTAGAACGCGTAAACAAGTACAAGCCCAACTTGGGACCATTCTCAATTTTCCCATTTTGAATCTTCCTCGTAAATATATGGGTATTTCCTTGTTTCAAGGAAGGGTTAGGTGCGAGTTTTGAGCAAGCTTGATCAAGAGGTACACAAAGAAGCTTGAAGGCTGGGCAGGGAACCGACTCTCAGCGGCTGGGAAACTTCAACTCCTCAAGTCAGTCTTCCAAGCCCTCCTGGTATACTTTGTCAATTTTACAGATCCCTTCTAAGATTTTGGGCATGGTCACAATAATTCAGAGATTTATGTGGTGAGGAATAGAAGAAAGAAATAGGATACCATTGATGGTGTGGAAGATAGTTTGCACCACAAAATCTTATGGTGCGGTAGGCATAGAGCCTTGGAAGCGAAGGAGGTCTGGTGGATCTAGAAGGACAAGGATAAACTATGGAGCAAGGTAATCAGGCATAATTATTTGGACATTGTGGAGCCTATCATAATTTTCACAGTAGATAACAGAACCAAAAGATCAGCTATATGAAAATTTGTGTTTAGCTGTAGAACTACCCTTACAAATCTGCTCTGTTGGGATATTCGAAATGGGGACCAGGCTAACTTCTAGAATGACTCTTGGGTTATCCCATTACCATTAAGTTGCCAAGAAGATTTTCAAGGTGGAAATTGATCATAGGGGAGCAATGGGGAGAGAAAGTCTAGAATACGTGAGATGGATGGTCCAATTTTTAGATCCTAGTAATAGCCAAATCTATCTTGGAAGAGGCTATCACGGAAGAAGACTAAATGGGATGTGTGAAGTGAAATTTTAATGGTGCTTCAAGGGGCCACCCAGGTTCTGTCGGAGCAGCTGGGATTTGAAGAGGTGAAAAGTTTATGGTGGAGATGCAAATAATCAAGTTGTATTTGAAGGCTTGATAACAAGATTGGACATTTTGAGGAGGAAAGGAATGAACAGAATCGAAGTGGAAGGGGATTCAAAACGGATCATAGAGGCCATGAACAGAAGAAATTTACTGTATTGGAAACTAAGAGTTAGACTTGAAGAAGCTTTGATTCTCGGCTTGACCTTCCAGTTCCACCAAATCACTTTCTGCAGGCTAATAGAGAACAAAACAAAGTACCAAACCATCTTTCCAACAGAACTATTAATATGCAGGCTGAGTTGCAAGTCTGGGACAGTATGGAGGAATTTGATCAGAATTTGATTCGGTTGATCAATGATGAGAAGAAATAACTCAAGAGGATCACAGACCAAAGGAGAGTTCGTTGTTTCCAGGTCTGTGTTTTTCTCTTTTTCTATGTTTCATGTTGTCATTTTTGGTTGGTGCTCAAATGTTTTAGTCATAGAATCAAATCTCGGCGATTTCTCACCGTTTCTCAGCAGAAAACCTGGTATACTAGCCTGCCGAGATACCGGGGTCTATGTCGCGAGACGAGAAGCCCTTATTTTCTGGGCGATTTTTGCCGAGAAATCTCAGTGATTTCTCAGCGAAAATCACTGTGAAAATCCCATTTCTCGGATACCCAAAAAAAAAATCGATGCATTAAAAATTAAAGGTAAACTGTGAAATGTTTTATCGTGATTCGTCATTCTTCTTTTACACAAGGCACAGACAGTATTGCTAAGTGACAAGCCAAAAAAGTGCCCTCATATTAGTATTTTACAGTCACCGCATGCATATTACAGTGCCCATTGCCCTCATTCAAGTTGCAAGTTCATCGCCCAACACCAAACCCTACACTGTGCACAGCCTCCGCGATTTGAACTTTTGGGCCTCATTAAAAGTTTGAAGTTTGAAGTTGAACTTTGTAGTTTGTAATATTATTTTGCAGCTTGGAACTTCATAGTGAGAATCGATTGACTGTTGACACTTCACAGTGAGAATCGATTGGCCTATATTATACTGTAGTTTGCAACTTTGTAGTATTGTTACTATTGTACTATTTTTTGATCTCATGTTGATAGAAAATATACTTATGGGCCTATGGCATTATCTGCATTCATTTTTCATGTCATTTAACAATGTTTTACATTTAATTTAAGTTTATTTTATGAATTTATATGTTTTTCAAAGTAGCGATAAAGTTGTCAAGAAATGCTGAGAAATTCCAGAGATCCGAGATCTAGTTCAAATTTTTCCCTCCTGAGAAGTCACCGAGAACAAGATTTTGAACTATGGTTTTTAGTGATAGGGTGTATTCATAGTGCTTATATCCCTGTTGGTATGCACAAAGTTGTCACCATTTTATATAGTTGGTGGAATGCTTGTTTAAGTGGTTCTTTGCTTTTTTCTTTTTGGTGTTTTGGGACCCTCAGATAAGTGTCTTTTTGGTTAGGAAGGCCCCCAAACTGTATGTTATTGGAAAGTAATGGCCAGAAGCAAGGCCTGCCATGGTTTCTTTTTGTAAATTTTAAATAAAATTTTACTTATCCATAGAAAGATTTAAATACAAAATAACTAGAAAAAGACCCAGTTTATCTTGAACATCAAAAATTCAAAACAGGAGCCCACATATGGACTCTTATGGAAACTATTCTGCAAAGGTAATGAATTTGAAGGGATTATGGAGGAGGCTATGGTAACATTCATTTCTGAATTGGAGTTTACCAATGCTAGCCCAAGTTCAACGCTCAAGGACGCTTGATGCAGGAGCATCTAGGTTCATGAACAATTTTGCATCAACTAAAAACATGGGATGGGTCCTTGTGTGCATTTATGTTTGTGCGACTTTCCAACCATGTCGACCATGTTGCATGTGTAGAAAAAGATTGACAACAATACAAAGCACATCGTCAAGAGAACATCATGTCAAAAAAGTGATTGACAGTTTTAGTCATCTCCCAAAGGTCAAATGACCCCTTTTTGGGATAGTGACGAAGCCGCCAATATGCAGTAACCAGCGGTTTCACCTGCATTGGTCATGGGTAAAGTAACTAACCAAAAATGAAAAACATGACATGTGGACTGATTTCCAAGACGGAGGAAGCTCGAAGAGGCTTGCATGATGTTAGTGCTAGGTAAGCAAGATGGGATCAGTTTTGGGAACAAGAATTGGGAGTCAATTGGAGAGACAAGTTGTTGGAGGGAAGAGAGTTCCAACTCCGAGAGAGCATAGCAGAGAGAGAGTTGAGTTTATCTCAGAGAGGGAGGGAGAGAAGCAAAGCCAAGAGCCTTCAAGTGTGATGTATATTTGTAAAACCCAGTACATGAGACTGAGTGTAATGTCTTCTTCATAGTCAGTAGGGGGAAGGGTGTGTGTGTGCGGGAATGAATCTCTATAATACTATATGTTCATTCAATAAAGAGAGTGTTTTGGTTTCCATTCTAAATTTATGTGTTTGTGTGTGTGTGACCTCAAGAGAGTGAGTGTAAGCCCTGGATGGGGAGTAAGGTAGCAATTTTTTTGGCCCCTCATTCCCATCTACATCAACTGGTATCAAAGCAAGGTTTTACTTGTTGGGTTGTGTGTGAGGCTCTTGTTAAATCATTTGCAAGATGTCAAAAAAGAAGCTTGTATTGTTGTCAAGATACAACACATAGAGGAATACCTCTTAGAGGAGGAAGGGCACCTAGATTTGCAAACTTGGCAGAGATGTTGAAAGGAATCCAAATGAGGCTGGATGCGACGGAGAGGAACTATAGTTGCTAATGGAAGTGATAATGGAGGAGTAACTCAAAAAATTCAAGTGGAAGAGATAGTGGATGAACCAAAATTTAGATTTCTTAAAGCTTTTGCAAATATGGAAGAAAACCAAAGTCATACACCCCTTGCTATAGAGGAAGCTTGAGCCCTGGTGATCTTATTGATTGGATCATAGAGCTGGGGAAGTATTTAAACTATGAGTCAATGGAGGACCCCAAGAGAGTTAATTTTGCCTCCACCAAGCTAAAGGGACATGCATCCTTGTGGTGGGATCATGTGCAATTGGAAAGGGATAGAAGAGGCAAAGAGCAAATCAAAACTTGGGACTGAACGGTCACAAAACTTCTGAATGGTCACAAAACTTAAAGGTAAATTTCTACCTTCTGAATAACAATTTAGTTTATTCAAATAGTTGCAAAATTTGAGACAAAGGGAGTTGAGTGTGAAAGACTACATAGAGAGTTCTACAAGCTCACCATTAGAGCAGGTCATATGGAGGATGATCAAGAAAAGATATCAAGGCATGTAAATGTACTTTGTATTGTCATTCAATATGAGTTTGGAATACTCGAGTTGAAGTCAATGGAGGAAGCCTATCAATATGCATTGATGATCCCTAATCATGTGGAGATTCCACTAAAAACTCATGTATACGACCCCTTTACTTGAACTAATAGACTTGCTTGTTAAAGCTTCTTGTTTTGTTATACAAACAGAAATTAATGGTGTGTTGAACCAAGTTGAAAGAATTTTTAACTTGTAAGCAGATTAACACACATATGCTAAGTGTCTCTTGGGTTGTGGTGTAATGATTAAAGCAGATGCAGTCGTATTGGAGCGACCTAGCTTCAAATCCCACTAGCGATTAGGTTACCCATAGCAAGGGACATTACATTGGCTAAATGTCAAAGTGGAGGTGCGGGGACTGGAACCACCACTTGTGTACCAGATCAGGGGTGGGCTTGTCGATCCCACAATTAACATGTATCAAAAAACACACATGCTAAGTAAGAAAAACATAAGACAAACACATCAAAAGAGAGACACAAGTTACCCTGGAGAAACTCAATGTGAGAAAACTTCAAACAAGTGAAGTGATCCTCCTCTTTCCACTCTCTTATCAATTATAGGGCACTGCCATTAATGGCCATCACAACAACATTTACAATACAAATTGCTCAAAACCCTTACTGAATGCTACTTGCTTCCATACACACTTCCTCACATGGCTCATACTAATACAATCAATAAAAAAATTGCTAGGACATTAACTTAGTACATGGACAATCAATTGCTTGATTCATGCTCAAACACCATGCAATCACTAAATGTTTGATGCCTTTGCCTTCTACAAAAGCCAACATAAATGCATCAATGAAGAAACACACCAAAGGAACTAAAACAAACAAGTTTTGGAAGAGGAAATGTTTGCAACCAGTCCCCTACTCGGCCGACTTTTGTCCACGGGAGAAACCACCACTTTGTTCAAAGCAAAACCGTAGTGGTAGTTTCAAAACCGTACCCTGCATAAACAAGTGATCTCATAACCACCCCTTGAAGGAACTGGCGGTTTCATTATCTTTAATGAAACCCTTCTTTCTGCAAACAAGAACTTGTTGACATCTTCTCATCTAGGATGTCCAAATCATCCCAAACCGGACTTTGTCTCTGCAAACCCATCTGTACTTTCTGATTAGTCTTCTTTATTGTGATTGTGCGGGAAACACTTGTTTAGGAAGTGTTACAAGTGATACAAATTGCATATTTATATATTTGAAATTAGTGGACTAGTTAGCTGATATTGTTGACAAATACTGATTCAAAATTCAGGTCATGCCTCCCCGATTGGCAAGCTTTTGGTCACCAAAAGCTTAGGAACTCATGAGGTGAAGAAATTTCTTCCCAACATCTTCCTTGGAATACCATTTGCTTTCTTTGGCAACTGTCCTTTCACCCCAACTTTCCAACACCCTTGCACTCCTCTCTTTCTCCCTCTTTCCTTTTTTTGCAACCCCACATCTTTCTCTAATTCTTATTGACTTTCTAGAGTATGATCTTCAATGTAAGGTAGCAAAGTACCTTCATGTTCAACTAGCATGGAAGGTTCAAAGAGATGTAAGTTCTCCACATTCACAACATAATAGATACTTGTATGAGGAGGCAATTCCAGTCTGAAAGCATTTTTACCCACTGCTCTAAAATAACAAATGGTCCATATCTAAGAGGCTTAAGCATCTTAGTTTTACCTTGGAGTCTCTCTACTCAAGTACATCCATACCTTGTCTGCAATAAGGAAATTATGCTCAATCCTATGTTGATCATGTCTTGTTTTATACTTGACTTGTGACTCCTCCAACCTCTCTTGCACTTGGAGGTGGATTTGCTAAATCTTCTCTATGAATCTCTCAGCATTGTGGATTTATGAATCCACTCTCTCTCATCTCATGTATGGCTATCTCAAAACAACATCAAATGCACATAGAGGTAAATAACCAAAACATGTTTCAAATGGAGATTTATTAGTAGAGGGATGAAGGGCACTATTATAGTAATACTAAATATACACCAAATTTTCATCCCAAGTCTTAATATGCTTCCTATTTTACCCTCTCAAGATCAGCACTAATGTTCTATTGACAACTTTTTTTTGCCCATCGGTTTGTGAATGAAACGTGGTACATCTTTTCAATCTACTATCAACCTTCTCTCGCAAAGTAGGCCAAAATTTTCCCACTTTTCTTGAATCCCTATATGAAACAATAGATCTTGGCAACTCAAAATGAACCCACACAAAAAAAAAACTCAACTACATCATCGCCGTTAAGAGTCTTCTTACAAGGAATAAGAACACACATCTTACTAAACCAGTCTACTTCAAACAAATAGTCATGCCCCTTATTTGATAAAGGCAACCCTCCTACAAAATCTATGGAAATGCTTTCCATGGCTGAGAAGGAGCCAATAATAGCATATACAAACCCAACATCTTGTTATTAGGCTTACTTCTGCTACACAACACACATCCTCTTATGAACTTTGAACCATCAACTTGCATATTTGGCCAATGAACAAACCTCTACAAATCCGCTACCATCTTTGTTACCCCGAAATGACTAGTAACCTTTGAAGAATGTGCTTCTCTCATCAGCCGAACTCTTCCTCCTTCAATTGCACAAAGCTTACCCAACTTGTGCAACTCATCTTGAAGGTAGTAAACCTCCTTGGGCTCAAACCTACACCTTTGATTTTCTTAGATTTACAAAATGCCTCACAAAATCTGCATCATGCTCATATCCTTCTATATTTGTCTCATGCACGAAAGGCTCAAGTAGAGTTATAGCTGAAACCAATAGAAGTTTAGATAACATGTCAGCTAACTTGTTAGTCACAACTTTTTTTATAATTAATGACAAAAAGAAATTGTTGTAAGAAACCCATCTATTAATAATGACATGTTTGTCATAATTTAGTTTTTGCTTGCAAATATTGGAGAGGTTGGTGATCCACGTGGATAATGGTTTCTTTTTCCATTAGATGGTGCTTCCATTTCTTAACTACTTGAACAAGGGCATACAATTCATTATCATAGGTGCAATAATTCATAATAGAAACACAAAACAATTCTCAATGATAGCAAACAAGCTTACCTCATTGCAATAGGACATCCCCCATAGCATAGCTACTTGCATCCATCTCTGCCTCAAAAGGCTACTACAAATTTGGTGAGGCTAAAATAGGTGCATTGCTAATCTTGTGTTTAAATTCCATAAATACATCTTGTTGTTTTTTACCCCAAGTAAAAGACTTACCACCTACTATAATGGCATACAATGGTGTGAATATGATTGAGAAGGCCTTGATGAACTTCCTCAAATACTGAACTGCACACATGAAGCTTCTTGTCTCAGTCACATTTGAAGGTTTGGGCCAAATTGCAACGACCTCTACCTTTGCCAAATCTATTCTGAACTTTCCATCTCCAACCACATGTCCCAAATAGACCAGTGGCTGTTGTGAAAACACACACTTCTCATTCAACAATAGTTTGTTCTCCTTCAAAACTTGCAAAACGTGATTCAAATGAATTGAATGTTCATCATAAGTCTCGTTGAAACCTAGAATATCATCCAAGTAAACAATAACAAAAGAATCTATGAATGACCTCAATACCTTATTCATTAACTGCATGAAAGTAGTTGATGCATTACACAACCCAAAATGAAGCACTAACCACTATACAAACCTTGCATTGTCATAAAAAAAAAAATCTATATGTCCTCTTATTTAATCCTCACTTGGTGACATCTAGATTTTTTTTTTCATTGAAAAGATATAATGTCCCCTTTTTCAAGCTAGTCATTGGGATGAGACCCTTAGCTTGTGCGTTCCCAAGGGCTAAGGTTTTTAAAGGCAAAAGGGAACATTGGTACGCTTCAAGGATATGCTTTGATAAAGCACTTTTACTATCTAATTTTTGGAACCTTTTTAAGGATCATCCTAAAAGTGCTTTTATAAGGAAGCTTGTAATATATCTTTTTATTAAAAGGAAAAAAGTAACTCTCCTCTATTTTGGGCACCACAATTAGAGGAAGAATATAAAATGGAAAGAGAAACTCATTTGAAAAGGAGCATGTTAAATAGTGATTTGGAAATTTGAATCAAGTATGTCAAGTTTGGTTTCCACCTCTTGAGATCGAAAACCTTCAAGAAGTGTCAAAGGTTTAGGGACGAAAAGCTTCATTCCTTCTACTTGAGCAACTTTATTCAATGGTTGTGAGTTTTAAATTGCATGTGTACATGTAAGTGGATCTACAAAAGTGTTTTTGGACACCACCTTCATTAAGGAAATATTGCAACTTCTATCAAAAGCTGGTTTTTTATAATTTTACACGTTTGGAGAAGGGTGAATCATATCGAGAGCTTGTTCATGGTGCGGAAGATCTTCTCAAGGGGTGGCAGCTTGCCTAGGGAGTTGGGCAAACCACTTGGAGGGGTTGTTGGATGCCAAAGAAGGTTGCATATTATTTTATTGAATTTTCTAGCTAGGACGACTTGATTGGAGAGCAAATTTCGAAGACTTGAGGCTGATAGAGAGTGTTTTGCAAGGTATAAAATATTGCAGATATTTTATACTAATTTTCCAGCTTGGGCGACTTGCCCTAGAGGTCCTTTAGAGGCTATTTGAAGGAATTTTGGTGAGTAAAATATTCTGATTTTATTTCTTATATTTTCTGAAGTAGGGCGAACCAATTGGGAAGAAAATTGAGCATCTTCAAAGGGTTTTTATACTTTGCTTGGCAAGGTACAAGTTGTTATACTAGTTTCTAATTTTTGTGGCAAATTATCATAAGGATTTGAAAGAAATTGGAAGGGAAAGACTAGGGTTTCATTCTGAAAATTCTATCATTATTTTATGAGTGGAACCATTCACTTGGAGAGTATTTTCGGAGGTTTGTAGGGTACTTTTAAGCCCTAAACAATGGACAAATAATATTATAATTATTTGTGTATTTTTGGCATATTTTTCAAGGTTTCGACATCATCTTGAGGGTGAATCCAAGGGAAAAAATCTGATTTAATTCATACAGTACATTTATGCACATGGGTGACTTGCATTGAAGGGTTTTTGAAAGCTTTGGATGGGCTAACTTGGAAATATTTCATTCTGAAATATTTCAATATTTTATTAGTATTTTTGGTGAATTTTGCAAAGGTTTGAAGGTTGAATTGACAAGGGAAAATGCAACTGTACTTTCAAGAGAAAAATCAAAATATTGCAAGGGTACTTTCCCAAGGTGAATCCACTTTTCTCACACCTAAGCAGATATTTATTACAGCAGCCTAATCAGGATTTATATATGACATATTATATGGATTAAAGGTGGAAATTCAATAGATTTATGCCTCATTAGTATTGGAATTAATTGTGCAATATTGGCGCCTATAGTTTGTTTCTATTTGGGGTGTTTTGAGCATCTATATTTCAGCTAGGGTTTGTTGATTTAAAATTTCAGAATTCAATTTGTTTAGAGTGATTAAGGGTTTTGTTGGGAAACCCTCTTTTTCATCATTGTCCCAATTTTGGGACATTACAGTGGTATCAAAGCCAACATCTTAGCTAATTGTCAGAATTGAAGAGTTACATGACATGGAAGATATGAAGGGGCAGCCTTCTATTCAAATTGATCTAATGGAAACCTATGAATAATACATGACCTTCCCACTCTCTATCCAAAAGGCCCTAAATATCATTGAGTTTGTGTTATGGAAGAGAGGAAGAGGCAGTCATAGAATGGACTGGCATAGACAAAAGAAGTACAGGATGCCTTTGGGGAATTTGTTATTCCCATATTTGATGGATCTACAAGTATTTCAGCTAGTGCCTGGGTTGCTAAAGTAGACACATACCTCTCACTACGTCCCATGGAGGAAGGTGTGGCCATGAAATTCGCCATATCACACTTAGAGGGGGTTGCCTATGATTGGTGGCACCATGGGTTGGTAACCCAAGAACACCATCTCATAGATACCTATGACGAATTCAGTAGGTGGCTCATTGGGAGATTTGATTGGGGTAATCCTGAACTTTACTTCGAGGAGTTGGCACGCTTTCATCAAGCGGAAATAAAATTAGAATTTCCAAAAGTTAAGCAAGAGAAAGTTGTTCAACAACTTTATGAGCAATCCAAGGATCAAGAAGAAAGCTTGGAAAGTGATACGGAAATCACAAGGGAAAGGTATGTGAGAAAAGAAGGTTTTTTGCATTGTTTCTAATCACAGTTAACCTTCTTTGCATAAACTTAGATTTCAAGAAGAAGCTTGGAAGAAACAATTAACATGTGGGAAGGAAGCACAAGTCCTAACAAGATTGGACAAGGCAAGGGGGGCCTTTGATAGAGTAATGCCAAATAGAATGTAAGAAAATTCAATTTTGCATTTGGAAGGAGGCAGATCAGATTTGTGTTTGGGTAAGCAATGGAATGGTCATCTTGGTGAGTGTTCATTGATTTCTTCTCATACTTGGTTCCTTCATTATCTTGGTTACAAACTTTGTGCTATCACTAAGGTTGAGGTGAAGGGCACTAAATGGGAAAGAGAATCCTTCCAAGTAAATGAACATGACAAGTATCCTTTATGGATATGGGATCCAGGTGAGTGCTACAAAAGTAAAATTGTTATTATGATATGTTGGGCCAATATAAAGAAGGGTATAGACAAGGGTTATCATGGTCCTAGGATCATTGTGACTGCTATCTTTTACATTTTCAGTGTGTTTCCCTTACAATTTTTTGTTCATATGGTATGTATTGATCCTAGGAAGGTGTGCCCCTCACACCCCAACACCATAGGGGTGGTTCAAGGATATCTAAGTAAATTTTCAGTTGTCCCAATGTCGTTTCAAAATGTTGCAAATATTTGTGAGGAAAAATTAAGGCCATATTTGATAGTGGAGCATGTAGAAGAAGACAAAAAGAGTGGATGGACAGCACTTCATGAAGATTCCTATGGAGGAATCGACAAAACAGAAAAATCAGATTTGAGAGGAGGTGGTAAGCAACAAAAATGTGACACTTTGGGGCAGCCTAAAGTGAAAGATTGTGAGCATCAAAAATCTGAGTTTATGGAGCAATAAAGAAGGCTGCAAATAATTGGCCAATGTGGAGAAATGCTAAGTACTTTGGGATAGCCAAGTATCACAAAGTTTGAAATTCAAAAAGAAGAAGACAAAGAAACCAAGGTGTTCATGGATGACCCCGTGAAGGGGTATGTTTTGAATAATACTGTGGGGTTTGGTTCTAACAGTTGTCCATCTTTGTTGCATGACTCCAGAGTTGAAAAAAGGGCTTTGGAAAGAACAATTGTTGGTCACAAGTGTGAAGGAAGTGCATGCCTTAACAAGGTTGGATGGCACGGAAGGACTTCTTGTTGAATCAATGCATATGGAAATGAGTTACTTCAAAGGTATGTTTCGACATGATTTCCATATTGTTCTTCTTTTGCAAAATTGGATAAGGACGCTATGGCACATGAGGGGCCTACATGAGTTGTTTAGAAATTATCAAAGGGGTACGTCATCAATAATGGGAAGTTGGGCAAGGACCCCAGTGGAAAATAGTGGGAGGAGTGAAAGGTTGAAGGGGACATGGTCACAAAAGAACTTGGAAATTTTTGAGTATTGTCTACTGATTTTATGCTCTTTGGTCACCCACAAAAGCGAAAAAATTGTTATGTTCCAGCTAAGAATAAAAAGGGAAAGTATGCAGACACTGATTTTTATCTTTCCCGGAAATCAGATTTTTACACGCATACACAGCAGCTTCTTGAGAGGAAAAAAATGAATTTCTTGGACACTTTCCAGCACTTGATAGGAGGAAGAAGGGTATGTATAGGTTCTAATATTAATTACTCAGAAAAATCAGACTTGAGAGGTCAAACACAGCCATGTATGGAAGGGCAAAATTCTGAATTTTATGACATGTTCCAGCTCTTGGGTCAAAAAAGGTATAAGTATGTTTATTTCCGTGTTTGTCCACACGAAAAATCGGTAATCTATTTGCATATACAGCCATGTTACCATAAAGGAAAAGCTGATTTGGTCCAGTTCATACAAGATTCTGGAAACATGTTTATGTTGGCACATTGAGAAGGTGATGTAAGAAGCATTCACAATGGGAAGGTACAGCCTTCTTGTTGGGATGCTTGGGGGGCTATTGATGACGTTGAAGAAGATCCCATGCATGCTTGAGACGAGTGACAAGGGTCAGCCTCTTGTTGAGTATGTGTTTCACATTCGAATGCCCATACATGATGACGGATATGTCTTGGAGGCCTCACCTCTTGGAAGGTACAATGGTGATTTCTTTTTACAAATTTGGTGGGTCATGGTCCAGCACATGAAAGGGTTTTGCACATGGGACAGCGAGGTAGTTTGGTTTCCTCATGATCTATCTAACAACTTTTGGTCACATCTCACCCATTTGGAAGGTATAAGGGAAGGGAGTTTGCTCATCCACCACTTGGTATTGAAAAGGGTGGTTGATTGGGAGCATATGGAGCCTTTGGAAGGCTATGAGGACACTTCTAGCACGTGGGGGCAGCCCCCAAATCACAAGTACAATAGTAGGAAGGAGCCAATTGAGGGTTCTTTTCCTTGGGATGGAATCACAGATGGACATTGCATCATAAGAAATGTCGGGACACCCCCGTGGATATTACAATTGCTTGAGGACAAGCAATTTTGGGTGGGGAGGACTGTAATGTCCCCCTTTTTAAGCTAGTCATTGGAATGAGACCCTTAGCTTGTGTGTTCCCAAGGGCTAAGGTTTTTAAAGGCAAAAGGGGAACATCAGTAAGCTTCAAGAATATGTTTTGATAAAGCACTTTATTATCTAATTTTTGGGACCTTTTTAAGGGTCATCCTAAAAGCGCTTTTGTAAGGAAGCTTGTAATATATCTTTTTATTAAAAGGAAAAAAATAACTCTCCCTCTCTATTTTGGGCACCACAATTAGAGAAAGAATATAAAATAAAATGGAGGCTCATTTGAAAAGGAGCATGTTGAATATTGATTTGGAAATTTGAATCAAGTATGTCAAGCTTGGTTTCCACCTCTTGAAGACGAAAACCTTCAAGAAGTGTCAAAGGTTTAGAAATGAAAACCTACATTTTTTTTACTTGGTCAACTCTATTCAAGAGTTGTGAGCTTCAAATTGCATGTGTAAATGCAAGTGGATCTACAAAAGTGTTTTTGGACACCACCTTCATTGAGGAAATATTACAACTTCTATCAAAAGTTGGTTTTTGATAATTTTACACGTTTGGAAAAGGGTGGATCATATTGGGAGCTTGTTCGTGGTGCAGAAGATCTTCTCAAGGGGTGGCGACTTGCCTAGGGAGTTGGGCGAACCACTTGGAGGGGTTGTTGGATGCCAAAAGAGGTTACATATTATATTATTAAATTTTCTAGCTAGGGCGACTTGATTGGAGAGCAAATTTCGAGGACTTGAGGCTGATAGGGAGTGTTTTGCAAGGTTTAAAATATTGCAGATATTTTATACTAATTTTCCAAATTGGACGACTTGCCCTAGAGGTCCTTTGGAGGCTATTTGAAAGAATTTTGGTGAGTAAAATATTTTGATTTTATTTCCTATATTTTCTGAGGTAGGGCGAACCAGTTGGGAAGGAAATAGAGCATCTTTGGAGGGTTTTTATCCTTTGTTTGGCAAGGTACAAGTTATACTATTTTCTAATTTTTGTGGCAAATTATCATAAGGATTTGAAAGAAATTGGAAGGAAAAGACTAGGGTTTCATTCTGAAAATTCTATCATTATTTTATGAGTGGAGCGATTCACTTGTAGAGTATTTTCGGAGGTTTGTAGGGTACTTTTAGGCCCTAAACAGTGGACAAATAATATTATAATTATTTGTGTATTTTTGACATATTTTTCAAGGTTTTGACATCATCTTGAGGGTGAATCCAAGGGAAAAAATCTGATTTAATTCATACAGTACATTTATGCACATGGGCGACTTGCATTGAAGGGTTTTGAGAAGCTTTGGATGGGCTAACTTGGAAATATTTCATTCTGAAATATTTCAATATTTTATTAGTATTTTTGGTGAATTTTGCAAGGGTTTGAAGGTTGAATTGAGAAGGGAAAATGCAACTATACTTTCAAGAGAAAAATCAAAATATTGCAAGGGTACTTTCCCAAGGTGAATCCAATTTTCTCACACCTAAGCAGGTATTTATTACAGCAGCCTAATCAGGATTTATATATGACATATTATATGGATTAAAGGTGGAAATTCAATAGATTTATGCCCCATTAGTATTGGAATTAATTGTGCAATATTGGCGCCTAGAGTTTGTTTCTATTTGGAGTGTTTTGAGCATCTATATTTCAGCTAGGGTTTACTGATTTAAATTTTCAGAATTCAGTTTGTTTGGAGTGATTAAGGGTTTTGTTGGGAAACCCTCCTTTTCATCATTGTCCCAATTTGGAGACATTACAGTGATATCAGAGCCAACATCTTGGCTAATTGTCAGAATTGAAGAGTTACATTTTTATGAGTTTTGAAGAGTTGCATTGAAGGGTTTTTGGAAGCTTTGGAGGGGCTAATTTGAAAATATTTCATTCTAAAATATTTCTATATTTTATTATTATTATTGTGAGTTTTGCAAGGGTTTGAAGGTTGAATTGACAAGGGAAAATGACGCTGTACTTTCAAGAGAAAAATCAAAATATTGCAAGCGTACTTTCCCAAGGTACATCCACTTTTCTTACACCTAAGTAGGTATTTATTACAGCAGCCTAATCAGAGTTTATGTATGATATTATATATAGATTAAAGGTGAAAATTCAGTGAATATATGCCTTATTAGTATTGGAATTAATTGTGCAACATTGGTGCCTAAAGTTTGTTTCTATTTAGGGTGTTTTGAGCATCTATATTTCAGCTAGGGTTTGTTGATTTAAATCTTCAAAATTCAATGTGTTTGGAGTGATTAAGGGTTTTGTTGTGAAACCCTCTTCTTTCATCATTGTCCCAATTTAGGGACATTATAAAAGATATCCAAAATTTAGATCCAACTTGGTGACATATTTTGCGTGTTGAAGTTGCTCCAAGAGATCATCAATCCGGGGAAGAGGGTGTGATATTATTGTAATATAATATTATTAATCCTAGGAGTAATTGTAGGAGGGATCTTGTCTCGTAGTGATAAATAGATAGTCTACGTAAGAAGGTGAAGAGTCTTCTTAGCATATAAAACGAATAGTCACATGCTTGACCATATAATATTGTAATCTCTCATTCTTCATTTATGCAATAACTTTGGTTTGCACCAAATTCTCATTTTTCATTTGTCAGCTATTTCTAACTTGACATTGGTATTAGAGAACTGGCTTCGTATATTCTTTTCTCCATTCTCTCTTTGTTGCATTTTCCATTGCAAGCCAATCAAAATTCGTTCAAACACATTCTTCAAATTTCAGGCTGTTTGAATGGCACATTTTACAATGAATAAGGCATTTTTGTTGTTAAGGATATGATATTAGCAGTTTGAATGCTGGTTTTAACAGTTGTGGGGTGTCTTAAACCTGCAGGGACACGGCCTTGGTAGAATTTTTACCTTTTTTGACTGATTCAAGTAGCATTTTGTCTCATTAGATGCATAGGACTGCATGCTTGTCAATTTTTGACTGAATTTGCTTAGTTTTCATACATGTATAAAGGCGTTTTAACTTATTTTTCTTGTTGGATCAGATCTGTGTGACACCTGACCTGCGCTTTCATTTAATTGGTGGCTGTAACACTTGAAACTAGGCATTTTGGACTGCGCTTTAGGTGTTTTGGAAACATTTGACCGGGCTTTAGACTGCATAGCTGTTTTGGCTCCATGGTAATTGCTTCAAGACCCGCATGGAGCTCATTATCAAAGCGTGGTAGCATTCAGAATTGTTTTTGCTGTTTATCTTGCCTTTTAAGGTGTTCAAAATCAACATGGATGTATATGAACAGCTCAAACCAAGGCAAACAACCTTCCAAGTGTCGCCAAAACAAAAGATAAGTCAATTTAATTTCTTTAATGCTTTATTCCTCATACAAAAGCATAATCATTGAATTGGGAATATTCCCAAGGGAATAATAGGTATATTTTTTCATTTTTGACTTGTTTAAAACATTTAATAAGTCATAAGCAAACCAAAAATTGTTTCCGTTTTTAAAATTAAACAAATTTTGAAAAACCAATCAAATTGTGCAAACAAAAACCAATTTGTAGCATTTGGTATCAATAGTGTCTCTAGTTCACGTTTACAAGTCATGTTATCACAATCAAACTACTACGCATATAGCCTAATATAGTTACAACAACAGCGTCTATAGCATCATCCCTATAAACCACTAGAGAGAAATAAGGAAAATTTTCATTTACCCATTCTCTTCGTTACCCATTTGCTACTATTGCAAGATGTAAATCCCAAAACAAGCAAGAACACTCTGAGTATATAGGGTTATCATGCCCACATACAAGGACTTCTCGTTAAGTGGGTGTTGTAGATAGAGCAAATTTTTTTCACATACTACCTAGGTATCACATACCATTATGCTCTCACGTGCTTTAACATCTTTTTTACTTATCGTCGAGTATATAGAAAGGACAAGTTTCTTCCATGTACTAATGATTATATATGAGAGGCAAACATATAGAGAGGTTTAGTATATTGGTCGGGTAGCATATAGAAATGGGACCTTTTTGGAGCAATACGAAACCATTGCATCTCTCGATACAATAAATATGCATTTAATCATAACTATTGTTGGCACAACCTTAATCGGGAAAGGCACCTGGTTAAAATGGTCAAGACAGATGAAGAACACACTTATCTTCGATGACTTGTGGTTCAATATCTATGATAGGGATGAACAAACTGTCAAACTTAAAGAAGCATAGGATATACCATCCTGAAAGTAGAAGAATTCAAAATCATTGAACTTGATAAGAGCCTCAATTGATGCAGAGGTACTTCAGGGTGCATTTTATAAATTGAAGGACATGCATGATTCTCACTCTGAATTGAAGTTCATATAGTTGCAATTGAAACTATTCAGTTCTGAGATGAAAAATGGAAATGTCATGAGCTTGGCTTCTGAAATTTGTGCAATCAAGCATGATGTTGATGCAGCTAGTATAAAAATTGATTTGTATATGACTGCTTTCATAAGGGCTCTTCTTCCTACATACTCAACCTATTTGAAGTCTTTGAAAGAAAGCAATATGTTGAAAACTATCACATTTGATCAATTGGTTGAGAAGATTGTCGAAAGAAAAGAAGCCTTCGGAAGAAAAACAGTCCAGAGGGGAAAGAATTTGTTAAGCTAATCAAAAAGGCAATTCTTCCAAGAATGCAGGAAATAATAGAGACAGGGAAAAAAAAAGAGCGAGGCATCAAATCTGAAAAAACAATAGTCAACATCAAGAAAAGTAAAATGACAAACAACACTTGTTGTGCAAATGTTGCAAAGGTAAGGGAGTCATGAGACACATGAATGCAAAACATCATAGGACAAAATTGAAGCCTACAGAAAACATAAAATACAAAAGGAGAAGAAAAACTCAGAATCAGATTTAGCTCAATTTTATTCTGAATGTGTGTTTTCCATCTTCGACAAAGCAAATAATGTCTCAGAGAGTTCGACATGGGATAATGCTTGGGTTCTAGACACTAGTGCCACATAACATATGACTTTCTAAAGGGACTTATTTGAGGAGTTTCATAAAGAAAATTGTGGTCCAGATTTTTTGGCAAAATAAAACAAGTTTGTGATCTCAAGACAAAGGTTCAATTTAGTTCAAGTCACCAGGACTTCTAGACTTCGTTCTCCGTAATGTACTATTCCTTTCTCAATTGAAAAGAAACTTGTTGTCTAATGAGCTAATTTAACAACAAGGCCACTCCATTCTGTTGCATGATGAAGAGATGAAAGTCACAAGGAAATGTGATAACATAGTTGTTCTGACTAAATATGAGAAAAGCAAATTGCTAAAACTCATAGGTGAGCAATCAATGCCAAGAACTTTTGCTCGTCTCGTTGAAGAAGGAATTCCAGCAAGTCTTCTCTAGCATCCTAGATTTGGGCATGCACACTATGATAGCATTCTCACTAAGCAAAAACGGTGTTGTGGGTTTGCCAACACTACCCAAAAACACTGAAAAGTGTGAAGCCTGCATATTGGTCAAACACGAAATAATTGTTTCAAAATTCAAAATGGAAAGCCGACATGAAATTATAGTTGGTTCACTCTGATCTGTGTTCTCTCTCAATCCTTTCCACTAGTGGTCACAAGAACTTCATGTTATTCATTGATCACTATAGCAGAATGACGTGGATATATTTTCTGAAGAAAAAATTTGAAGCCTTCGAAACACTTAAGAAGTTTCGAACTATGGTTGAAAATGAACCCCAATCCCGCATTGGGACACTCAGGACTGACAATGGTGGTGAATTCACGTCAAAGGTGTTTGAAACCTATCTCAAGCATAATGGAATCAAGCATCATCTAACAGTTCCTTACACTCCTTAACAAAATGGAATAGTTGAGTGGATGAATAGAACTGTGATGAACATGGTTTGGGCAATGTTGTACTTCAAATAGATAAATTTGTATTTTTGGGCAAAAGCAGCTCAAACAACAGTATACCTCAGCAATGGGTCACCATCAACAACCCTACAAATGAAGACTCTATATGAAGTCTAGTGTGATCATCTCCCTTCAATATGACATCTTCAAAATTTTGGATCCATATGCTACGAATCAATTCCAAAGGAGAAAAGGAATAAACTAGAACACAGGAATCATAAATGCACGCTTTTGTGATACTCAAGAGTATTCAAAAGCATACAAGCTATTTGATGAGAACAACAAGAAACTTCTCATCACAAGAGATGTCATTTTTTATGAAATTGCAAAGGACACAACAAGCATCAGTTGACAACTAAATCAACTTGAGAAATTTGCCAAATTTTATGTTTTCAAGGAGATTGATTGGAGGTTCCAAACAATGAAGGGGGAACCTGCAATTGGGAAACAATTGAATCTCTATTGACTCATGTAATTGAAAACGACAATCCCCCTGCAGCTGAAAGTGAAACTTCATCAGAGGATGGTCCGATGTTAGAAAATAGAGCTTCAAATCCAAAAATTGAGGCACCGATGGTTCCGCGAGCTACGCAAAAAATACCAAAATGGGCCGAACAAACACTAAAAAATGTTAAAACTGATGAGGTTGGGAAAACAAGCACAAGAAGTGCACACAACTGCACAACAATTAGATAAGTTCCTAGATGAAATTCAAGATAAGATAGAAAAGTTTATCTTAGAAGACCCTATGGAAGAATAAGTCAGCATTGCTTTTGACTCTCAACCCACTTCCTTTAAACAAGTTGAAAATCTTGATGCATGGAGAAATGCAATGAGAAGTGAGAATGATGCATTGATCAAAAAATGGAACTTAAAAATTGGTTGTTCCTCCAATCGGCTATAAACCTTTTGGTTGCAAGTAGGTCTTTCAAAACAAGTGCAAAGCAAATGGCTCACTTGACAAGCGCAAAGCAAGGCTTGTCACAAAGGAATTTGCTCAAAAAGAAGGAATTGACTACAATGAAACCTTTGAACCAACAACAAAATGGACTACCATTCGAACAATGCTGGATTTGACAACTCACAATGGATGGAATGTTCACCAAATGGATATCAAAACTGTGTTTCCGAATGGTGATCTCAACGAGACAGTGTACATGACTTAGCTCGAAGGTTTTGCAGTAAAAGGCCAAGAGCACAAAGTGTGCAAATTGGAAAAATCATTTTATGGCTTGAAACAATCCCCAAGAGCATGGTACGACAAACTCACTGAGCACCTCTTAAACATGAACTTCAAACATTTTGAGTTTGATGATGGAACTCTTTTTGTCAAAACAGTTGCATTTCTAATGGTATATGTGGGGAGATCTGCTCATCACAAGAAAAAATAAGAGATACACTGCAAAATTCAAATCAAAGTTGATGAAGGGCTTTGAAATGACAGATATAGGTTATCGTCATTACTATTTGGGTATTGAAGTGATTCAAAAATCAAAGTATATCTTCATCACTCAACAGAAATACATTGGTGAAATTCTAAGCAAGTTTGGGATGATAAATTGTAAGCCTCTCAGTACGCCCATGAAACAAAATCTGAAATTGATATCAGAAGATACCACAAATTTAGTATATGCTACTAAATATAGACAACTCATTGGAAGTTTAATCTATGTGACCACAACTAAACCAGAGATTTCTTTCATTGTTGGTGTTCTTTCTCGATTCATGCAACAACCTAGAGATAGTCACTAAGTAGCAGTTAAAAGAGTCCTTCGATATCTCAAAGTAACACAAAATTTTGGGATCAAAGTACTTTGGGGCAGGAGACTTCAAATTGGTTGGATACTCAAATTCTGACTACATTGGTGATTTTGAAGAAGGATGATCTACTTCAAGAGTTCTAATTAATTTGGAAATTGTCAATTGGAAGTCAAAGAAGAAATCAATACTGGCAATTTCTTAAGTAGAAACAGCATACATGGCAGCTTCAGAGGCAACCAAAGAAATTTTTTGACTCGAAAAAGTTCTTTCATATTTGCAAGAACAACAGGTCTTGTCAACACCTTTCATAGTTGACAACACATCTGCAATTCAAATGATAAAAAATCCAGTCTTTCATGACTGAACCAAGTACATCAACACCAAATTTCATCTAATTCGGCCTTATGTGAAAGATCACAGTGTAAAATTGCTACATTGTCCTACTACAAGGCAACCAACAGACATTTTGACAGCACTAAGAAGAGAGAATTTTGAAAAACTCTGAGGCATGCTTGGTCTCTCAATAACCCATACAAATTAAGGGGGGAAGATGTAATATTATTTAATATAATATAGTTAATCCTAGGAGTAATTGTAGGAGAACTTTCGTCTCATAGTGGTAGATACATAGTCTACATAGGAAGGTGAAGATTCTTCTTAGAATATGAAATGAATAGTCATATGCTTGGCTATATAATATTGTAATTACTCATTCTTCATTAATGCGATAACTTTGGTTTGCCCAGATTCTCATTTTTTATTTGTCATCCATTCCTAGCCTGACAGAGGGTACTTATTCTTTACAGTTATCTTATTCAAAACTCTATAGTCAACACACATTCTCCATGTCCCATATTTCTTAGGTATTATAACAATTGGATAACCACATGGAGAAGTACTAGGGCAAATTATATCTAATTCAACAAAGACTATAACTATCATCTAACCTCATTTGTGTTCATCAAGGACTGTCGATAGCGACCAATATTGGGAAGTGGGCAATCTGGTAACATTTGAATCTCATGCTCAATGGCCCTTGCTGGTGGTAAACCTACGGGCTCTTGAAAAACTTCCTTAAATTGTTGTAATGTCTCTTCCATTCATTTATGCTCTTTGTTAGTAGACACACTACAAGAAGTTTTATGTTCTACCACTTCTTTATCTTTCATATCCCTTGAAAGAAGCAAAGCAAACTTTCCACTTGCATTAATCAAACATTTAGCTTGAGAGGCACTTACCAAGGAGATATTTTATTTACTTTCATAGGCTTTGACGATGTAGCTTTCCCCATTCTTCACCAAACGGTATTGATTGGCTCTTCTCATGAAAATAGCATCATGAATGTATATATACAAGCTACCAAAGACTACACCACACACATCAAGAGGTACAACATCTACCACAACTTCATCAATGAAATGTGCATTCATTCCAAACTTAATTTTGCATTGTTTAGTTACTTATATCTTTGCTCCTTGTTTCACCTAACCCAAAGCATACGGATTAGAATGGTTGTATGTTTCCAATTCCAACTTATCTACTAACTATTTATTAATCAAATTTTCTTGAGAGCAAAAATCAAAAAGAGCATCAACTTTAGTTTTCTTAATCTGAATTTTGATATGGAAAAGATTAGTAAGTTCACATTTATCTTGAGCACTATTGCTACCCAAACATACCCCTTTTTGAATAGAGGTACAACATATTGTCTCATCCGCATTAAAGCTGCACCCAGTTTCTTTTCCTTGGAACGACGTAATAGCCTTTTTTTTGCACTTATATGGATGCATTTTCGGATGCCACTTTTAACAAGTCTCCTCTGAATGACTATCAACCATAGCTACCAAATATGGCCGGATCCGGATTTTTTGGCTGCCTCAGATAAGTTCGTCCAAGTCGGAATTTTAATTTTTTTTTTTTTTGGGTAAGTTCACCTATCTTTAGCACTGTTGCTAGCCAAACATACCTCCTTTTGAATAGAGGTACAACATATTGTTTCATACATCAGAGCTGCACCCAACTTTTTTTCCTTGGAACGAAGTCAAAGCCTTTTTCTTTTTCTTGCACTTGTATGGATGCATTTTTGGATGCAACTTTTAACAAGTCTCCTCTAAATTACTCTCAACCATAGTTACCAAATCCAAAAAGATCCCGATTTTTTGGCCAACCCAATTAAGTTCGTTGGGTCGGCTCTTTATTTTTTCAAAAAAAATATTTTTATTTTTGTTTTTTTGGTTTTATGCAAAAAAATGCCTAGAAACCATAGATATTATATAATATTACCATTTTATTTTACTTTATTTATGTGTTTCATTGTATTTGTCAATTTTGCATAATTAAAAAACTATGCTAACATATATGTGTATATATTCCAGATCAAATTTTTTCGTACTTTTCCAAGAATTCTGTATTTTCAAATGTGTTTGCCCTCTTGAATGGATCCAAGTTTCCGAACTTGGTAACTATGCTTCAACATCACAATGACCACAATGCCTTTTAGTATCATTTTGATAAAAAATAGTAGTAGCATTACGCTTAGCTTTCCATTTACCTTTCCCCTTTTGCCTAGAACCACCTTGTTGTTTTGGCATGCTTGGGGAGGTAGAAGAACCCTTTCTTTTGTCCATCTCTTAGTAGTGAGCTTGAGAACAAGCCTTATCTATATTTGTAGGCTTGGCCAAGAGTATGGGTCTCTTCAAATGGCTATGGACTCCACCCATGTACTTCAAGATGTCACGGTCCACTACATCTTTGCCCATTTGGACTGCCTTTTTGCACTATTTGCCTGTATAATCCTCCACACTTTAGCCTTAATTTTGCCTTAAAGATTGCCAATCAATACATCGACCTCTCCTCCTCAAAACAAATACGATAAAACTGTCTTTTGATTGGCACTTTAAATTAAACCCATTTAGCAATTGGAGGTAGCTTCTTAACAACCAAGGTATGATCATAACTTTCAAACCAAGTTAAAGCATAGCTGGTTAAGTTTAACCTTACAAATGAGATTTGTTGACTCTCATTAATCTCATGCAAATTGAAACATATCTCTAGTTGACATAGCCACTAGTCTAGCTTCTTTGCATTCACCTTTCCTTCATACAGCTGAATCTCAATCTTTGCTTCAGCTTTGAATGGAGGTGGAGCTTGGCTGGTATGGGGCTTTTCCTTCTCTTTCTCGTGATCTGAAGCTTTCAGCTCTTCACTTGCTTTTGGACCCTTCATAGAAACCCCTAGCTTTGCCATGAGAATCCCCATAATGGACTCCAATTTATCAAGCTTGTCCATGGACACAAAGATGTTAGAAATACCCTCTTCCAATTTGCAGAACCGTTCTTCAGCTGACAAAGGTTCTTCTTCATGAAAATGGGCCATGCTGTTGATTTCTCTAAACCACTTCCTTGTGGAGATCTCTTGCTGCACAGGAACCAAGATACCTTCACCACTAGCACTTGTTGCTTTGGTAACAGGCACAAAATTGCATAATAGTCACACAAAAACCATATAATAGAAATAATAACCATCTCTAATTCCAATCTAATCCATAATCATGGGGAGATTTCACTACAAACTCATCTACACAAACCCTTTATTAAAACTAACAGACTTAATTGTTAAAGCTTGTTGTTTTGTTGCACAAACTGAAAGTGCTAAGTTGAAAGAATGTTAAACTTGTAAACAGATTAACACACATGTGCTAAGTAAGCAAAACTGAAGACAAACACATCAAAAGAGAGACACAAGTTAACCTAGAGAAACTCAATGCAAGAGGACTCCATAAGAGTGAGGCGATCTTCCTTTTCCAATATCTCTTATCAGTCATAGGGTACTGCCATTAATGGATTTCATGAACAACATTTACTATACAACTTGCTCAAAACCCGTACTAAATTCTACTTGCTTGCATGCACACTTCCTCACACACACCACTCAACTCCCACAACAATACAATCAAGCAAAACATTGCTAGAAGAACATTAACTAAGTACATGGAGAATCACTTGCTTGATTCATGCCCAAACACCACTCAATCATTGAATGTTCGATGCCTCTGCCTTCTAAAGGAGCCAACATAAATGCATCAAGGAAGCAACCCTCCAAAGGAACTAAAACGAACAAGTTCTGGAAGTAGAAACATTTGCAACCATTCCTTTGCCCATCTTTTGTCCGCGAGCAAAACCACAACTTTGTGTAGGGCAAAACTACGCATGCATGAACCGGCAGTTTCAAAACTGTCCGAGCGGTTATGTAACCACCGCCTATAAGAACTATGGATTTTGCTACCTTTAACAAAACTATTCTTTTTGTAGATAGGAACTTGCTAACATTTTCTCATCTAATATGTCTAGATCATCCCAGACCGGATTTTGTCTCTACAAATCCATCTATTCTTTTTGATCGACCTTCTTGACAACAACAGTGCAGCAAACAGTTGTTTAGGAAGTGATACAAATGGCATATTTACATATTTCATAATAGTGGACTAGTTAAATGATATTGCTAACAAATATTGATCCAAAATACAGATCAAATGAAGGCGGAAAACAAAGTTGTCTAGAAGGCAACAAAATAAATCTAGAAGTAGAGAAAGGTTCTCAAGAGGAAGAGGACAAGCAAACAGGGGTAAAAAACAACATAATCATTTTACCCAACATAATCATTAAGGTAAAGCAAGCACTTCACAAAATCAGAATCAAAACCAAAGAGGAAGAGGGTATTCTTCTAGAGGAACAAGTTACTTTGGAAGAGAAGAGGTAGAGGATTCATAAGTGGTTTGAATGTGGAGATGTTGGACATAGAGATTTTGAATGTCTCGAGGGATTTTAAAACAGCAGGAGAAGAAATGAAGCAAGCAATCATGTTGCTCATGCGGATGAAGAAAGGGTTACATTCCCAACTCACACAAAGGAACCAAAGCATGGTAAAGCTCTCATGATGAAGTGAGTGTTGCTAAGAACAGCAAAGGAGGAGAATGAAATGGTGCAAAGAAACAATCTTTTCTGAGCCATTTGCAAAGCGGGAGGTAAGTGTTGAAAGGTTATTGTTGATAGTGGTAGCACAGATAATTTGGTTTCAAAAGAAATGCTAAAGAAGCTTGGGCTAAAAATAATTGTGCATCCCAACTGATACAAGGTTTCTTTGTTGTTTAAGGGTCATCAAGTATTGGAAAATGAACAACGTATGGTTAGTTTTTAGATTGGGTCTCATAAATATGAAGTATTGTGTTACATAATGCCTATGGATGTATGTCGTGTTTTTGGGAAGAGCAACACAATTTGATAGAAATGTCGTACATGATGGTAAAGCAAACACCTACTCACTTGTGAATGATGGTAAGATGTTCACATTGAGCCAATTGAAAGAAAGAGGAGAAAAGGTGAACAATATTCCTAAGGTTTTGTTGGTTTCCGGTAAGCAATTCTTGAAGAAGGCAAAGAAGGAGAAGGCATGTTTTGCTTTCATCCCCAAAACCAATGCAAGTTGTGATCACAAAAGAGGTGGGTGAAATTCCATTTGAAATGAAAAAATTGTTGGATGAGTTTGTTGAAATTGTTTCTAAAGATTTTCCAGATAAATTGTTACCTATGAGAAGCATTAGTCATCATATGGATCTGGTGTCTGGATCTAATTTACCCAACAAGGCAGCATATAGGTTGACATCTATGGAGAATGAGGAAGTGAAGAGGCAAGTGGATGAGCTATTAGAGAAGGGTTTAATAAGCATATTTTTAAGCCCATGTGCAATTCCAGCAATATTAGGACCTAAGAAGGGTGGGGATTTGTGAATGTGTATGGATTCAAGAGAAATTAACAAGATCACTATCAAATATAGATTTCCATCACCCAGGATGGATGATTAGATGGATTGTTTGAGTGAAGCAAGTTAATTTACGAAGATTGATTTGAAGATTGGATATCACCAAATTTGAATTAGTGAAAGTGATGAGTGGAAAACCGCATTCAAAACGAATGATGGGTTGTATGAGTGGCTTGTTATGCCAATCAAATTGTCAAATATACTGTCATGTCCCCAATTTCTGCCCTTCCTTAGTGACAACATTTCTAGCAGGGTTGGTCTATTATCTGGTTCCCATAGGCCAGCAGAGCGTAGAGGGAACCAACCTAGGGGCTTTGAGAGTCATGCATGAGCCTCCCAGGTAGTTTGGAGCAGTAGACAACAATTTCCTACAATTTAGGGGGGATTCCTAATTTGTCGGGATTGACTAGGAGTAGTCTAGCAGAGGCATGTGAGTCAGCTTATTATGGAGTCTTGTAGGTTGACAGGATTGGATAGAGACCCAGTTTGGTTATTCAGTGTTGGGGATTTGGTGTTCTGGTAGTTATTGATTAGTTGGGAGACATTCCTTGTTTTTAAGAGGCAGTTCCTACTTTTTAGGAGGTATGATCATGCCCAGGGTTGGGACTCCATGAGATTACTCTTTGGGTTCAGTTTCAGAGAGATAGGGCTTGTTTCCTAAATTTTAGGAGCATCCCTACATTTTAGGGATGAGACTGCCAGTGGATCCTTGATTTCCGACTTCAGTCACAGACAGGTGACAAAATGTTTTGTTGGTTCGTGATGTCAATTGGACATTTTATGGCTACTTGGGTTATATTTTTAATATTACTTAAGTTTCCGTCTTTTATTTAAATAAGGCTAAGTTTATAGCCATTTTGGGGTAATAAGGGGTTTTTGGCCTCATCTGGATGCGTGCACTGGGGTGTAATAGCTCGTTGGAAAGGTCTCAGACTTTCCTAAATATTTCATTCTTAAGTCAGAACCTTTCGGTGGACGGATCTCTTTTAATAAGGAAAAAGACACAATTTTCTATGCACTTGGCCTCTTAAAAGGAAATTATAACAATTATGACTTAAGCGCTCCTTGGTTCACTTTTAGGGGTCGACTTAGTAAGAAGAGGCTATAAGAGGCAATTAGAAGATGAGAATCATTATGATTAACATATTATATTTTTGAAGTGCGCTTTGGAGGAGTTTTAGCATTGGGACGCCAAACCCCAATTGCTGGCCTGTTGGGACGTAGCCCCCATACAGTGGTTTGTGATTATTCAGATTCCTTGGGAGATTTGTTCTATGCTCCTTTGGTAGGCGCTAGAAGTTTGACAGAATTCAGCAGATATTAAGGAGCGATTTCAGATTGTGAGGGTTTCTTTTGTACGGCTGTACCTGGCAGTTGGTGTAAACAGTACGGCTGTACTTGACAGTCATTTCTTATCACAGCAGCGCATCAACAAAGGATTCATTCAGCTGGCCGCCATTCTTCTTCTGAATTAGATTACCTTCAGCAATTCCGGTTGGCTGTTTGTCATTGTAATTTACCAGAATTATTGAGAATTCATCATTGGTTCTTTATTTGATTCAATATCTTAAATTCTGCCCTTTTGAAATTGGATCTGGCTGTACTTGGATTTTAATTTCATAAGTTATTTATATTATTGCATTTCAATTATTTATTTATTGCAAAAATCCATCAAAAAAACCAAAAACAAAAGAAAAATACAAAATTACAGCAGATCTATAGAAGGGATCCGTCAGGGATCTTTCAGTGGTATCAGAGCTGTGCATCCTGCCAGCCTGTGTGGTTTTGTGTTGTGGAATTCCTCGTGAAATTATTTTGTTAGCAGATTGTTTCAAAATGGGAAGACTCTACAAAATGTTTGGGCTTACACCACCCAACATTCCTCCAAAAGAGGAACAGAGGAATCAGGGTGATGAAGAGAGAGAAATGATGAGAACCCTCATCAACACAGCCTAGGATTGCTCAGACCTTAGACAGGATACAAGATGCCTTCGACCGGTTGGAATTAGATCGAGGCAGACGGAATAGATCAATATCTGTGGCAGGTAGTTAGCGTAGTCACCAGTCACACGCATCAGACAGGAACCCCCTTCAGTCTCCTAGGCGTGGACAATTTATAGGGTATGCAGAAGAAAGGCATGAAGATGTGTTATCATCTGAGTTGCAGCCTAGGAAAAACAAAAATCAGTCATCATGTGGGAATCCTAAAGAAGAAATAACTCTAGAACAGAAAGAGACACATAGCACACCATTGATTCATCAAGTTTATCACAAAATGGAAGAGCTTACAATCATGGATCAGCCCATTAGGGGTGTTGAAAGCATGTCTCCAAGGTCTGGTACCTATTCTAATTTTTGCAACAGCAGTTCTAGTCATGTGGTATCATCCATTTCACATGAAGGTAATGAGGTTGTTGAGTCTTCCTATGGTGGTACTCAGGTTAAGTGTGTTGCACATGAGATCTATATTGTGGATTCAAACCACAAAGGCTCTGATTTTGTTTACCCCACCTTAGAGATGTGAAAAAGGCTCAAGAGACATGCAATGGATGGTCACATAGAGCTAAGAAGGCCAAGATGCTTGCTGCCCAAGCAAGACAACACTTACAAGAGGTCAAGGAAAGATGCAATCAGCTTGATAATGCAAGAAGACAAAGAGAGTCATACATTAAATCCTTATTTCTTCCAAGGGAAGAAAGTGAGGATGTTGAGCATACAAGGGAAGAGCTTCTTGAAGAAAGTCCACAAGAAGAGCATGTTGAGATGTGTGAAGAGGAAAAGAGTTATGATTTAGAAAATTCAGTTTGGTCTAGTTTGCATCATGAAGTTTATGACGTTCCTCTTTTAAAGAGCCCCTTAAAGGCTCCAAACAATGATGATATTAGTTTCACACTTGATGGACCAGCCACAAGTGTTATTTTCATTTGTGTGGAATGGAACATTATTGATTCTGATTTGGTTAGTCATGCATCATCTACAATGGAAGGACAATTGTTAAGATCATATGAAGCATCTTGTCTTAAAGAGATGATTAGGGAGACTAAGAGGCTGCTTACTAAGAAGATATTGCATTTTGATAATGTTTGGTTTGTTGGGCATACTACACCGTGGAGTTTGTTAGTAATGGAAAACATATCAGTTATGGAGATAGAGGTATGGATCAGATTTTTGGCAGCTAAGGCAGTTAATGGGACATGTTATATTCGTTTGAACACACCCCATGGACCAGCACCTTTAGAGGAGTCACCTACCTTGGAAGGAGAGGCAAGAGAAGACTGCAAAAACATTGTGGAAAGGTATGAACATACTTCTGATTTTCTGACTTTGAACAGCAACTCTCTTTCATCTCATGAGTCAAACTTTGAACCTTGGGTTGGTTACATTCAAGTTGGGGTGTTCAAGTGTGAAGTTGATCCTTCCCTTCCAAGAGTTGATGATATATTAAGTTGCATATCTAGTGGACCAGCCACAAAGAGCCTGTCTTTGTTGAGACATTCATCAATGGATTTATCACCTCTTCCATATGATAGGGCAGCGATGTACCTTTTGATTGAAGATTCAGACTTTTTAGATATTACATTGGGCTTTCAAGATCAGAATATAAGGAACTTCGTTGGTTGCATGGTTAAACAAAACATTTACTTAACAACCTTTAATGAAGGCACACTAATTTGTGGAAATATAGGTAAAGTTGCAGCAGTTGTTTGGGGGACTTGGAAAAGTATTCAACAAACTTTCCTTGCGGATGATTGGCTCATTTGTGAATTCCTAACAGCATTGGTTGTTGGTAGTAATTGTGGCTTCATTTGGAGTGAAGTTCTTAGTTGGTTAGATGAGGTACAAGTTCACAACAGCAACATAATGAGTATCAATATGCTGGAGGGATGTGTTAGTGCAAAGATTTGGGATCTTGGTATCAACATGTGTTGGGCATCTCTTCAGTGGATTCATGTTGGGTGGCTTCACTTTTGGTATACATATGTTTATATCAGAGTAGCGCAGTAGTTGGGTGGAGCAACATTTCTCAGATCGATATGGGATTCAGGAATTGATAATCCTACAATTTTGGATACAAATGACACATGCTTTGGTTTTTCTCATGATGGCCTACATACTACATCTTCGAGTTTGTCATCTACATCCATTGATATGGCAGTGGTATCCTTGTTGATTGGTGACTCCATAGTCTTTGATTCCTTATGGACTAGTGGCTGTCCAAGCTGGAATCATTTACTACTTGACTTGGCATTGACTACATCCATGATTCAGTATAAGGGCATTGAGGAGTGTTTCTTTTGGACATTTTTTGTTTGGCATTGGTATGATGACATCTATGATATCATTCGAGTTGCTGGTCAGAATTATAACAGCATTGCTAGGTGGTCATGTGGGTTGGAATACTGGTTTATGGGAGTTCACTTTCACACCTTCTTGCTGGTCTGCTTCATTGTATGTATGTTTCATGGAGTGCGGTTGAGATACTCCATCTCATTCAGCACATCTGGTATTTTGGCTTGGGATCCGGGCCTTGGTCTCATTGATACATTGGTGCTTCAGGATCCTAGTGAGTTGCTTCATGGTTTGGAGTGTTTGGGCATATTTGTCAGAATGGAACAGTTAGTTGTTTGGTGGGGAGATGTTGAGGCATACATGCGATGGTTGAGCACAATATTTGTTCAGTCACAGCAGATGGCAACAAGTTCTAGGATTGCAATTATGGATCTGGCTGAGAGGCATTGGCAGTATGGGTTTGCGTGTCTATTTAGAGGGATACAATATCTGCATGGCGGTTCTCTTTTGAGGCTGATTTGGAATCCTGGAATCACTTGGATTTGCAGTTCAATAGTTGAGGATGTGGAAGCCAATGTTGGCTTACTAGAGTTTTCGCCTTTAGTGTTCCAGTTTGGTTCTTTTGGAGAGCAGTTCATTGAGGAGTTGACAGAGTTGGTACAGTATTTGATTGCTCTTCCTTTAGGGGGTTTTTCAGGAGGTTACTTGTTTGGGTGCAGTGCAGGACAGTGTTTCTAGAAGATGGTACTACAAACCTTCCAGGATGGCTTGGGACCCTGGGATCATTCTTGGTTATGGTATGGACTTGCCTGATGTTTGTGGAGTTGGATTGACATTGCTTGAGGACAAGCAATCTTTGGGAAGAGAGGACTGTCATGTCCCCAATTTCTGCCCTTCCTTAGTGACAACATTTCTAGCAGGGTTGGTCTATTATCTGGTTCCCATAGGCCAGCAGAGCGTAAAGGGAACCAACCCAGGGGCTTTGAGAGTCATGCATGAGCCTCCCAGGTAGTTTGGAGCAGTAGACAACAGTTTCCTACAATTTAGGGGGGATTCCTAATTTGTAGGGATTGACTAGTAGTCTAGTAGAGGCATGTGAGTCAGCTTATTATGGAGTCTTGTAGGTTGACAGGATTGGATAGAGACCCAGTTTGGTTATTCAATGTTGGGGATTTGGTGTTCTGGTAGTTATTGATTAGTTGGGAGACATTCCTTGTTTTTAGGAGGCAGTTCCTACTTTTTAGGAGGTATGATCATGCCAAGGGTTGGGACTCCATGAGATTACTCTTTGGGTTCAGTTTCAGAGAGATAGGGCTTGTTTCCTAGATTTTAGGAGCATCCCTACATTTTAGGGATGAGACTGCCAATGGATCCTTGATTTCCGACTTCAGTCACAGACAGGTGACAAAATGTTTTGTTGGTTCGTGATGTCAATTGGACATTTTATGGCTACTTGGGTTATATTTTTAATATTACTTAAGTTTTCGTCTTTTATTTAAATAAGGCTAAGTTTATAGCCATTTTGGGGTAATAAGGGGTTTTTGGCCTCATCTGGATGCGTGCACTGGGGTGTAATAGCTCGTTGGAAAGGTCTCAGACTTTCCTAAATATTTCATTCTTAAGTCAGAACCTTTCGGTGGACGGATCTCTTTTAATAAGGAAAAAGACACAATTTTCTATGCACTTGGCCTCTTAAAAGGAAATTATAACAATTATGACTTAAGCGCTCCTTGGTTCACTTTTAGGGGTCGACTTAGTAAGAAGAGGCTATAAAAGGCAATTAGAAGATGAGAATCATTATGATTAACATATGATATTTTTGAAGTGCGCTTTGGAGGAGTTTTAGCATTGGGACGCCAAACCCCAATTGCTGGCCTGTTGGGACGTAGCCCCCATACAGTGGTTTGTGATTATTCAGATTCCTTGGGAGATTTGTTCTATGCTTCTTTGGTAGGCGTTAGAAGTTTGACAGAATTCAGCAGATATTAAGGAGCGATTTCAGATTGTGAGGGTTTCTTTTGTATGGTTGTACCTGGCAGTTGGTGTAAACAGTACGGCTGTACTTGACAGTCATTTCTTATCACAGCAGTGCATCAACAAAGGATTCATTCAGCTGGCCGCCATTCTTCTTCTGGATTAGATTACCTTCAGCAATTTCGGTTGGCTGTTTGTCATTGTAATTTACCAGAATTATTGAGAATTCATCATTGGTTCTTTATTTGATTCAATATCTTAAATTCTGCCCTTTTGAAATTGGATCTGGCTGTACTTGGATTTTAATTTCATAAGTTATTTATATTATTGCATTTCAATTATTTATTTATTGCAAAAATCCATCAAAAAAACCAAAAACAAAAGAAAAATACAAAATTACAGCAGATCTATAAAAGGGATCCGTCAATGCAAGTTGTGATCACAAAAGAGGTGGGTGAAATTCCATTTGAAATGAAAAAATTGTTGGATGAGTTTGTTGAAATTGTTTCTAAAGATTTTCCAGATAAATTGTTACCTATGAGAAGCATTAGTCATCATATGGATCTGGTGTCTGGATCTAATTTACCCAACAAGGCAGCATATAGGTTGACATCTATGGAGAATGAGGAAGTGAAGAGGCAAGTGGATGAGCTATTAGAGAAGGGTTTAATAAGCAAATTTTTAAGCCCATGTGCAATTCCAGCAATATTAGCACCTAGGAAGGGTGGAGATTTGTGAATGTGTATGGATTCAAGAGAAATTAACAAGATCACTATCAAATATAGACTTCCATCACCCAGGATGGATGATTAGATGGATTGTTTGAGTGAAGCAAGTTAATTCACGAAGATTGATTTGAAGATTGGATATCACCAAATTTGAATTAGTGAAAGTGATGAGTGGAAAACCGCATTCAAAACGAATGATGGGTTGTATGAGTGGCTTGTTATGCCAATCAAATTGTCAAAATACCTAGTACATTCATGAGACCCATGAAAGAAGTGTTGAAACCTTATTTGAGTAAGTTTGTTATTGTTTATCTAAATGACATTTTGATTTCCAATCATACAAAAGAAGAGTATTTGTTGCATTTGAGGTTAGTATTGAAAAGATTGAAGGAGAAGTTGTTGGTCAATTTGAAGAAGTGTCGCTTCATGAAGGAGGAGATGATTTATTTGAGATTTGTAATCTCACATGAAGGGTCGAAAATGGACCCGGAAAAAGTAAGGAATGGCCATCACCTAGAAGCATGTTCGAAGCTAGAAGCTATCATGGGTTAGGAAGTTTCTATAGAAAATTCATTAGAAACTTCAGCTGTATAAGTGCACCCATTACGAAAACAATGAAAGGTGATAAAAATAAGTTTGATTGGACTGTTGCAGCAGAAAGGTGTTTTCAAATTTTGAAGAAAAGAGTGATAGAACAGCTGTTGTTAGCATTTTTGGATTTCAACAAAGTATTTCAAGTTGATTGTGGTGCTAGTGGGACAGCCATAAGAGCAGTTTTGAGTCAAGAATGTAAGCCCATTGCTTACTTTAGTTAGAAGTTGAATGAATCAACACAAAAAAATTCCATCTATAATCAAGAATTTTATGCTATGTTACAAGTTCTTAAGAAGTGGAGGTATTACTTGTTGTCCAAGGAGTTCATGTTGTACACGAATCATCAAATATTGTAGTTCATAAACAACCAAGGTAAGTTGAAGCAAAAGCACATGAATTATGAATCAAAAGCACATGAATTAGATTGAGTTTCTTCAAAGCCACTCATTTGTTTTGAAGCATAAAAATGACCAATCAAACAAAGTTGCATATATTTTGAGTAGAAGAATTCTTGTAATGAATGAGATGAGAGTGGAAGTCATTTGGTTTGACTCAATGAAGTTGTATGAAGAGGATTTAGACTTCTGAGATGCATGGCCACGTGTAAGAATCCAACTAGCATGGTTAGAACTCCATCACTGAAATATTTGTTGTAGGATGGTTTATTGTTCAAAGAGTAACGGTTATGCATACCTCAAGGTTCAATGAAGGTGAATTTGATGAAATAAAAGCATAGCAGAGGCTTAGTTGGTCATTTTGGTGTTGATAAAATTGTGTTGCAGTTGAATGAGAGTTACTATTGGCTGAGGATGAGTGTGGATATAAATAAGTTCATGCAAAGATGTAGAATTTGCCAACATGCTAAGGAAAAAGTTAGAATTCAAGTTTGTTTCAGCCTTTACCAATTCCGAAGAGGCCATGGGAAGAGGTAATGATTCTATCTTCATTTTTATTGTTAGATTTTCCAAGATGACGCACTTCATAGCATATAAAAAGACAAGTGATGCTACACATGTTAATTTATTTTTCAATGAAGCATAAAGACTACATGATTTGCCAAGAAGCATAGTGTTGGATAGAGATACAAAAAAAATTGGGCACTGTTGGAGGACTTTGTGAAGGAAATTGGGCACAAGGTTAGATTTTGGTTCAGCCTATCATCCTCAAATGGATGGACAAATGGAAGTGTTGAATAGAAGTCTTGGTAACTTGCTGAGATGCTTGGTAGAAGACAAGCCCAAACAGTAGGATATGACATTGGCACAAGCTGAGTTTGCATACAACTCGGTAAACAAAAGTACATAAATGAGTCATTTTCAAATTGTGTATGGTTGCAGCCCTAGAGGTGGTTGGGAGTTGAGAAACACAACTGATATGAGGAGAAGTGTTGAAGCAGAGGATTATGCAGCAAGTGTGCATGATGTACATAGGGAAGTGAAGAGAAGGTTGGAAGCAAGTAGCATGAAACTAAGCAGCATGTTGATCAAACAAGAAGAGAGCAAGATTTCCAAGTAGAGGACTTGGTTTTGGCACATTTGCATAAGGAGAGGTTCCCCAAAGATACATATAACAAGCTCAAATGGAAGAAGAATGGATCTTGCAGAGTTTTGAGGATATTTGAAGCGAATGGATATGAAATAAAGCTACAGGATTGTGTTGACATATCACCTATTTTCAACGAAGCGGATATGTACCCTTACTATGAGGGACGAGGGAGTGATTAAAGAGCAAATTCAAATTCTTCAATTATGAATTGGAGACAGCAATTAACTGAGAAGGAAAGAGAAAAAGTTGAGGGAGTATTGGATACACGAGACAACAAGAAGCCAAGAGGTAGCAAATAGGAGTACCTAGTTAAATGGAAGAATAGAGCAGCTGAAGATGCAACTTGGATGAGTGCATCTGAGGTTACCAAGTACAAAAAAACCATTGAAGAGCTCACGAGAGGTTCATGAGTAAGAGCTCATGAACAAACTTATTCACCTTGGGTGGTTGACGTTGGAGCATCCAAGTTCACAAACAATCTTACATCAATCAAAAACATTGGATTGGGTTCTTGTACGCACTTGTCCACATGCGTTTATGTTTGCGCAACTTGTCAGCCATGTCAACTATGTTGCATGCATGGAAGAAAATAGACAACAATCCAGAGAACATCGTCAAGCATTCAACATGTCAAAAAAGTGATGAAGGGATAGTTTCAGTCATCTCTCAGAGGTCAAATGATCCCTTTTTGGGATGGCAACGTAACCACTGGTCTGTAATAATCAGCACTTTCGCCCGTATTGGAAGGATGGATAAAGTAACTGCCCATAACTGAAAAACGTGATGTGTGGACCATTTTGCAAGACAGGGAGAGCTCAAAGAGGCTTGCAGGATGTTAATGTCAAGCAGGAAAAATTTGGATCAGTTTCGGGGACAAGAGTTGGGAGTCACTTGGAGAGATAAGTTGTTGGAGGGAAAAGAGTTCCAACTCTATGAGAGCAAAACAAATAGCAAACAAAGTTTATTTCAGAGAGGGAGAGAGTGAAGCAAAGCCAAGAGCCTGCAAATGTGATGTATGTTCATGAAAATCAATCTGTAAGACTGAGTGTAATGTTTTTTTCATAGTCAATGAGGGGAAGGGTATGCATGTGTGAGTGAATATCTATAATATTGTATGTTCATTCAATAAAGAGTTTTTGTTTCCATTTGAATCCATGTGTCTCTGTGTCTGTCTTTGAGAGAGTGAATGTAAGTCCTGGCTGGAGAGTAAGGTAGCGATTTGTTTGACCCCTTCATTCCTGTCTACATCAAAGTTTGCTACTGGGAATACCCAAAGCGACACCATTCCAAGGGTTCAGCCCTCCCTAGCCAAGAAGAAAGGTTTATGTAACCAAAAAAAAATCATTTTTAAAATTAGGACCTATAACTTTCACCTAAAGCATGAAAACTAATGGTGGTAGGTGGAAATTTTCCTTTGATCTTGCTCTCTCAGTTCTCCCAGCCTTTCTCTTTATTACCAATGCAAGAATTTCCTCCTTTGCCCCCTTTAATCAAAATGTGTTTTCGCCCTTGTATAGCTTCTTCCCCTTCGAATCTTTGGCAAACAATTTTTACGTAATTTTATCCGTCTCGTTCACCCCTTATGGCCCCTTTCTTGATCCCAACATTTCCAGAGAAAATATTCAATATCTGAAAAATAAAGTGTTTGCTGTCTTTCCAACTCAAAAATCCAACAAAACATAATTTCCTCGAATGGTGATGGTGAAGGACATCTCTGCGAGCCGTACATAGAAAATAAGGGGAAAAAATCAATATTTTAAAAAAAAAAAAAAAAAAATACTAAACTAAAACTCCTCATAATAGATTTTTCTTTTTGAGAAAGTATGGTGTACTTTTTTTTAAAAAAGAGTAACTTGTTCATTCCAAACGATTATTACCCTTGTTAAATACTCCATGGTTTTGCAGTGTTAAAGCAAATATCGTTTGCAAGTTCCCTGGTTTTCTCCCTTAGCTAAAAAATACTTACTAGTTTAAAAAAATGTTAGCGCCTTCCGCATTTCAACTTACATGCGAACTCATTCTGTGATAAATTCTCGGTAGAGCTAAAAAAAACTTCAAGCAAAACTTACATTTTTTATGCATTTGGTTAGTGATAAATTCTCGGTAGAGCTAAAAAGAACTTCAAGCAAAACTTACATTTTTTATGCATTTGGTTAGTGGTGTGCGCCGTGGCAAAGAGAGGAGTGAATGCGTGTGTTGATGTATCGATGCCATTTCAGAATTATCGTGAATGAGCAATGAGCTTGGCTTCCACGGGGTTTATGCAGGGTTTAACGACAAGGATGAAAACTTGGAGAGAGAAATTAAAACATTATTGTGATCTTTCATCAGATAACATAATTATTTTATATTTTTAGAATAATAAATTAAAATATAATTTTTTTATTTTTTATTGAGTAGAAATATTAATGTGAGAAATTTAAAAAAAATATATTTCTACATATTTATACGGTAAAATATTTACCCTTTTATTTTATGTTTCAATGATTATTATTATAAGAGTAAAGCATTTATGGATGTAAAAATCAATGATTGTTTTATATTTATACAAGAACGTGTGTTTAATATTGACAAGTTTTAGGGCTTGTTAGTGATAACAATAAATCATGATTGATGATGTGGGGCACTTGATTAGTCAATCTCCTCTTTCGCTAATTGATATATTGCATGATACTTTATTGCAATCCTGTATGCCTTTCTAGATTATAAACAAGATATAGAAAAAAAGAAATTCCTATTACTATCATTATCATTAATCATCTCGTTATCACTCTCATAGATAATAATCTTTGTCTCTCTTTGTTTTAATTAGTTGATTCAAAATTTTATAGTTATAAAGCAAGATGGAAAGATAATAATGCCCTCTATAAAGTCTCTAAATGTTGTAAAATGATTTAGTAAAAAATCTACAACACAAGTTTTTTAATGTTATATTATTGTATACCATGTTAAAATAAAGGTTTTCCCGAAATTTTGGGATATTTCTTGTGATCGTTAAATTTTTTAATTATTTGGACATTCTTGATACTATCATTTTTACAATATTTCTCTTCAGTATTCCCTTGACTATGTAATTCTCTTTACGAATGTAATTTTTAATTTCAATTTTCTTTACATTATATTCTTGAATTCTATTAGGTTGTGGAGCTAAAAGCTTCACCCGGATATAAACAGGAGGAGGTTGTTAAGTTGCAAGCAACCGACGTCGGTCTGATCAATCGACGCCGGTCATTTTCAGTGTTCACAACAACCAACGTCGGTTAGGTCGGCCGACATCGGTCAGACAGGGAACCGACGTCGGCAGTCTGTGTGTGCATGCGTTTGCATGTGTCTCCCGAACTGGTCTATTTTTAGACGAACAGTTAGTTTGCATGGTAAAGACTAATTTTATTCTTGGAGCTACGGTTCTAATTATTGTAATTAGAAGTCTAATTATTGTTTGTATGGGATCTATTTAAGAGACCCATGGGCTGTTTTGTAAAGTGTGCTAGTTTGAGAGAGCTTGGTTAGCTCCTTCAGTGTGAAGAGAGCAAGGGTAGCTCCTCCTAGTTCCATAGGGGTGCCGAGTGTGTATGATCAAGTAGATATGCGGGATAGCAAGATCTGGTAGAAGATCCACTGGAGTACTGGTTTGGAGAATCATAAGGACTTGGTGAGGCAAAGACAAGGGTTCTTCAGGGTGTAGAGAGATCTACATGTGTAAGTAAGATCGATTTGATTTACAAGTTGTTGCAAGTTCATGGGAGATCTACTTGGAGTGCGTTGTGTACTTAGTTGAGTATGTGTGTATACTCTGTGGTACTGGCAGTAGTGATACTGACTGGTTGAAACAACAACTTAGTTATTGAGTTGATTGTTTGCTTGTAATTGTGCAAGTGAGAGAGAACTCTTGAAGAGATTTACTGTTTGTACGCCCTAGAGGTGTGGGAGCCCTAGAGGAGTGTGAAGAAGACTGTGGCATCTTCTTTGTTGTATTTCCTTCTAGAAGAGTATTAATATAATTGGGTATTGTCTCTCATATTCTATGTTGTTTTCGAATTCTAGTTACTTGTGATTTTGGTTAAATTTCGTGTTTAGTTGCTCATACAAGGTGATCAATTGTGCTCCTAGATCCTAACAAAGTGGTATCAGAGCTAAGGTTGCAGGGAGCAGGTTTGTGTTTGATTACAGGTCACTCTCAGGGGTTTCTAATTGAGTGAGAGTAAAGCAATGGCAGAAGAAAGTACACTAAGAATGGAGGAATTCAAAGGCACGAATAGTCAATTACGGTGTTATGAAAAGAAAGCACAGGAAAAGAAAGATTGTTGGTTGGTAGCAGATCAGCATGAAGGAAATAAAGAAGCAGGTATTGTTGCACTGGTTGCTCTTATATGTTCCTTGGATAAAGTAGAATCTTGGTTTATAGATTTTGTTGCCTCTTTCCATGCAGCCCCAAATAGAGTATTTTTCCATGTTAAAGTCCATGGAGACTTTGGAAAGATTTATTTAGGGGTTGGTGAGCCTTGTCAAAGTTTTGGCAAAGGGGAAGTGCGGCTGAAATTGCAGACGGCCAACACATGGGTGTTGAAGGATGTCATGCAGGTCCCAGTTCTGAATATGAGGCTAATTTTTTCAAAAAAGTTGGGTGATGAGAGATGCACAAGAACTCTCACAGCGGATGCACTTGAATTAGCTGGTGGTAAGAAAGCAGGTACTCTTTATCTACCTGCTTGTATTATTGATTCTTTTTTTGTTGCGAAGATGTGGCTTTGTAGGCTCGATCACATGAGCAAGAAGGAGATGCATGTTCTTAAAATGAAGTCAGATGTGTTTGAAAAACTTAAGAACTGGAAAGCCTTAGTGTTTATGGAGGAGATGATGGACAGAGATCAATGGAGAAGGCTGGATATCTCTGAGCAGGGTAGTTTGGACAGGGTTTTGATCTAAGGTGAGCTTGTGGGTAAAAAATCATCACTCACAGGAAAACACAAGTACCAACGTCGATCAGGGGTAACTGACGTCGGTCATGTGCAGACCAGAGAAGGTGGTGTCAGGCAGGTAGACGCTGACGTTGGTCAGGAAACTGGCGTCGACAGTCAGGTCAGTCGCATGGAACCGACATCGATCAGATGCAGACTGGGTGGTGACCAACATCGGTCACTAGACCAGATTTTGGGCAGACAACAAGCTGTCAAAGAGTCTCAAATGCCCATATAGAGGACTGAAAGGGTAAGTAAGCCTCAAATTTGTTATTCCCCTTATTTATATTTGTTGCTCACTGCAGAGCAAGTAGGATCCAGGAAATAGTGGGAGCATGGCATGAATTCTTTAGAGAAGAACCAAATGGGAGATTTGGTAGAGTTGCTAGCCGGAATGAAAGCACTAAGAGACGAATGGATTTCTTGGTTCAAGAAGAGAGGGAATGGACACGTGAGACGGAAGGCCAAGTCATATGGTCTTGAGGAAGCTACAAGACAGTGGTACAGGTTTGACAGGTGTATGACAAAGCATGACTTTAATCAGTGTCATTGTAACCATTGTGTTTACTTTACCAGGTTGGATGATGGTCATGACATTATCCTGTTGTTGTATGTGGATGATGAGCTTGTTGTAAGTTCATACATGCAGAGTTTTGCTGAGTTAAAGGTAAAGTTAGTTCAGTGGTATGTCATGAAGAATTTGGGAACAACGAAATTCTTTGGCATGAGTAATCCTAGAGACAGGGAAGATCACATGTTGATGTTGTCATAGGATGTTTGTGTGAATAAGGTAGTGGCGAGGTTCAGGATGCGGGATGCAGAACTAGTTTGCACACCTATGGATGGACAGTTCACAGAATAGGGTCCCCAATCACATGATGAGGTTGAATACATGTGTACTCCCTAATATTGCCCCAGTAGTGGGTGTTGTCAGCAAGTTCATAGCCAATTCGAGAAGGAAGCACTGGAAAGCGGTTCAGTGGGTTCTCAGGTATCTGAGAGGGACCAGCAGCAGGTCAACATGTTATGCAGGGTCAAGTTTTTTTCTACATGGGTTTGTAGACGCGGATGTGGCAGGTTACTTGGATGACATGCGGTGCACCACAGGATGTGTGGTGGTTGGTCTTCAAGATTGATCTTGAAGAGGGATACAAGCTAGGAAATAGATTAGACGGTGTACAGGTATAGGTGCAACTATTTATCTCCAAGTGGGAGATTGTTAGGTTATGGAGCTAAACGCTTCACCCAGATGTAAACACGAGGAGGTTGCTGAGTTGCAGGCAACCGACGTCAGTCTGATCAATCGACGTCGGTCATCTTCAGTGTTCACAGCAATCGACGTCGGTTATGATCAGCTGACATCGGTTAGACGGGGAACCGACATCAACAACCTGTGTGTGCATGCGTTTGCATGCATCTCCCGAACTGGTCTATTTTTGGACGAACAGTTAGTTTGCATGGTAAAAACTAATTTTAGTCTTGGAGTTGTGGTTCTAATTATTGTAATTAGAAGTCTAATTATTGTTTGTATGGGATCTATTTAAGAGACCCATGGGCTATATTGTAAAGTGTGCTAGTTTGAGAAAGCTTGGTTAGCTCCTTCAGTGTGAAGAGAGCAAGGGTAGCTCCTCCTAGTTCCATAGGGGTGCCGAGTGTGTATGATCAGGTAGATCTGCGGGATAGCAAGATCTGGTAGAAGATCCATCGGGGTACTGGTTTGGAGAATCATAAGGACTTGGTGAGGCAAGGACAAGGGTTCTTCAGGGTGTAGAGAGATCTATGTGTAAGTAAGATCAGTTTGATTTGCAGGTTGTTGCAAGTTCATGGGAGATCTACTTGGAGTGTGTTGTGTACTCGATTGAGTATGTGTGTATACTGTGTGGTACTGGCAGTAGTGATACTGACTGGTTGAAACAATAACTCAGTTATTGAGTTGATTGTTTGCTTGTAATTGTGCAAGTGAGAGAGAACTCTTGAAGAGATTTATTGTTTGTATGTCCTAGAGGTGTGGGAGCCCTAGAGGAGTGTGAAGAAGACTGTGGCATCTTCTTTGTTGTATTTTCTTCTGGAAGAGTATTAATACAATTGGGTATTGTCTCTCATATTCTGTGTTGTTTCCGAATTCTAGTTACTTGTGATTCTAGTTAAATTCCGTGTTTAGTTGCTCATACAAGGTGATCAACTATGCTCCTAGATCCTAACAAATTCTTGTTTCTAAGTTTTGTAAATTGAAGGCCATAGAAATATTTTTGTTGGCTAATAATTTTCATCACAACATTTAGGATATTTGATGTCTTTCTTTAAATTGCACTTAATTTTTTGTTTTTGTGATGTCTATATTTCTCCGCTTCTCATTTTGTTATTGTATACTTATGTTTATGATGGTTATTACACTAGTGTATGGGAAGTTACTCGAGAGGGTTTAAAATATATGGACTGTGGTAATAGAATTTTAATGTAGTTTTAGTAAAAATTTGCAATATGATTTTAATAAGGTTGTGTTTTTTGTTGTGCCAATAGGCTCAAAAAATGCTCCATAGAAAATGGAATGTGAACTTCTAGAAGAGCTAAAGGGACTACTAAAGTTCAACTTATGCTCATTATTTTATGCATAATTTTAATTATCAATTATACTTGTAATGTAATCATGATAAGGATTTCTGATGAAGGGGTGCCCTTGGTCATGCAACGAGAGTCTCACAAGGTACATCAACCCTTCACTTTTTTATTAATTATAAATCCTTGATGACATCAACATTCATATGGTAACTCTCTACTCTACTTCTTTCACTAAGCCTCTTCGTGCTTTTACAATATCATTATCTCAATTGTAGACTCTGCAACTTCCTTTTCTTTTGGCCCTCTCTCTTCTCTTTAGCCTCTTTTATTCTATTATGTGGCCTTCCTCGTCTTCATGTTATGGCCATCACTTGATTTTACCCATCTAGATGCCTTTATACCTTTGGACTATGCATTTTCTGCTCTCAGCCTCTGTAACCTCCCATTAACCTCTTGTGATTTTGTGAATCTTGAAATAATTGCCATGCTCCATTTTGTTATTGTGAACCTTGGCAAATAATTGAAAACAACCTAAGATCTCTCAGTCACGAACATTGGCCCACATGTGTGACCAACTAGCTTGTGGTCACCACCAACCGAAAGCTCTGATCAAGAGCTTTCCAATGCAACCAATAATGCCCTATTTGGTGATCTCACATGAAAGATATGGTCACTTGAAATTTTTATTTATGGTTTGCTCAGTGAATAGGGCTTTTGGAACTATTACCACTATGAACCATCGGGATTGTGACACATATGCACTAAGTTGTGGCCTAGATCCTTGGAGATTTGAATTCTAACTAGTGAATGTTCATGTGTATGCACTTAAGTTGTGCCCTCCACCTTTGATATGTAACTTTTTTGTGAACAAGCCATGATTATGACACTCGTCACCCTCACTAACTCATGGGATATTTTCTAGTCAATGTGGCCACCATGAACTTTGTAGGGCCTTCCCAAGGCTGCAAATCCATTATAATATCAATTCTAATTTAGGATCATGCCAATTCCATCATGAACTCCATTAGACTTTTATGAGGCTGTGGATCTATTGGAATATCAATACCAATTAAGGACCACATTAAGTTCATTGTGAATTGTTCTCTTTTTAGACTTAGATGTGAATGAGGATTAAATCTTTATGTCCTCCATTAACACAATGATCACTTATAAAAATTTGTGTAGCCACCATTTAAATTGTAACTTGAAGTTGAAAATAGTAATGTGACCCACTAAAGTGATCAATGTGATCTTTGTGATCTCTATGGTTGTTGTATACTTGTGAACCCAAAACTTAGCCTTTATAACTTTGTTAATCCCAAAAAGTGGCCTTATAACTATACCCAAAATTTCCTAAAATGATTTTGGTTATTCAAGGTTTATCATTCACCTTTGATGCTTCTGCATCAAACACTTGAGGAAATTAAATTGTGATAGCTTGATCCTATTGATGGATGAAGTGGTGAAACCAATCTTTTGGCCACTATGATTGATGACCATGGCATCCCCTTTTAGTACATTAGATATCTCAATTGACTGTCATGTTTTCTCCTCCACTCCTAGCTTCTTGATGGCTTCAAATCTATTCTCTTTTGCTTAACTTTGTTCACTCTTTCCTCTTTTGTGGGATTAGACCCAACATAGCATGTCACCTCCATCAAAATATGTTGTGGACTTGTTCACTCATTATTTAACATGTTGTCATATCCTTCCACTTATCACTCTTTTCTAATGACAACTCATGTTTTCTCATGACTGGCATCTCTTCCTTTGTTCTTCTCCTTACTACCACCATCTTGCTTGTGGCTTCCTCATTAATAAGAGTCTTAAAAGGGTCTTCTTCTTTATTTACTTCTTCATTGTTTATGAACTCAAGTGGATCACTCTCTTCACCTTGGGAAAACTCTTTAAATGCTTCTTTATTTCCATCCCTGCACTTGCACATTGACCATAATCACAAATTATTGTAAAAACATGAGACTTAATAGTCCCCATAGGTGCTTAATCCATCTTGATTTTCCCAAAGCATGGGCTTCTCAAATCGTCTTCCATTATGTCTAATCCTTAGAATAGTGCTTAGTTGGCCTTATGGCAACTCCTCTTTCTCTTCTTCTTTTCTCATCCTCTGTGCATCAACTCCAGTCTAGCAACATTCTCCTTCTTTCCTCTCATTTACCTCTATGTCACATGAGTGACATTCTTAACCTTTTCAATCTCATCACATGTCTCTTGTGAGAGCTTTTTCTCCCACCTCTAATTGTTGCAAGTGAAATCCATCTTGTTCCATTTCTTCTCACTACTTCTCCATCTTGTTACATGTTGGACTAAACCACTCTTTTTCCTCTTCTTCATTGTCTCCTTCATTTTTGGACCTGTACATAAAAAAAAACATTAATGAAATCAATAGTTCCCACAAAAACTTATTATAGCTCTTATTAATGCCTCAAATACATATTATCCAACTCTCCCATGTTGATTATATTCTCCTCATGTCTCGTTATGGACTCCCAAAGGGCCATTTTCAACAACCTCCATGGTTGTCCTCTCCTTATTCTTCATTTAATTTTACTCATCTTCTTATAAATGGTATTCAACCATGTTCTCCTTATGTACATTAACTTTCACCTCAGCCACCTCTAATGTCCCCTCAATGGAAACTTGACACTCTTCTTGGTTGTCCTCTTAATTCACCTATATTGTTTCCTTCAAGGAAATATGTATCTTTCCTTGGTTGTCATCAACCTTACTTCCTTGTAAAATAGAAAAAAATGCATTTCCCTTAGTTCCAAGGATAATCCTGCCTCTTCCCACTTATGAGATACCACAGACTCTTTCCTATCATCTAGAAATGGGTCTCCTTATTCTGTTGAACAATCTATCACCTCCACATCCTATTTCATGAGGATTCTTTCCTCCATGGGCTTCTCAATCCTTTCCTTATATTTTTTGTTTTATAAAAAAAACTTGGGCTTCTCACATGGAAACCTCGCTCCCCTATTATCTCTTAAATCAATCCTCTTCTCTTCACTCATATCTTTCTCCTTGTTATTCCTCATAACAACTTTGAGTTGTTGAAAGGGTAACTTCCCTCTCTTATTGCCTCTAAAAGCAATCTTATTCTATTTTATCTCAAGCTTCAAGACTTGGAGCTTATTTTACCACTCTTCTTTAAAACTTGGGTGCATAATATGATCCATCAACTTGGAAACCATATCTTCTCAACGTTTCAACACTTTCTTTCCTTTATTTCATCTCCTCACTTGGAGAACTCTCTAATACACAACTGCACTATCACATAACATCTTTCTTGAAACCTATACCCTCATGGGGTCTTCTACACTCTTTTCTTAAAAAAAATTCCAACTCCACTATAAATTTCATGAGCTCATCTAGGGTCTCTCTACCACAAAATAGAATAACATTAATAGTGGGCTTACCTCTTTCTTTCACATTGACCTTTGTTTGGTCTCTTTTCTTTGCTTACTTGATCTCTCTCCAAATAATCCAACCTTACTTGTAGGGATAACAACCCCTTCATCACTTCTTCTTCATCATCTTCACTCACAGTTGAAATAACTTCTCCCCTTTTTGTAATCTCCATCATGTCTAATCTCAATTGGATTTTCTTTAACATCTCTACCAAGTCTTCTACTGGTGGTGTTCTTCCTCCTATGTGTGCCATATCTTCTCCACAAACATGATTCTCTTTCACAACCTACAATATACTTAAACAAGAGCCTCTCACAGTTTATCTACACTTATAGGACTTACCTCACACCTACAACAAACTCATCTTCTCTCCAATGCAAACTTTTATTTCATAATTTGCTAATGACTCATAAGAGTCTCATGCTTTACACACAACTCTATTCACTTGCAATACTTCTCTCACACATGAAAAAAACACAATATTCTCTTTCACATTTTGTTATTGGCTCAATAAGAGTCTATCATAATTTATCTATAATTATATGATTTTTATCACACTTGAAAAAAATACAAGCTCTAACACCAATTGATGCATTCACTATAGGGAGTCCCAGTGAAGGGATGCCTTTAGTCATGAAACTATATCACATAAAGTAAATAAACCCTTTGATCAATTTTAATTCTCAAGCCTTAACAAATATACATTCACATTATGACTCTCTACTCTCTCTCTCTCTCTCTCTCTCTCTCTCTCTCTCTCTCTCTCTCTCTCTCTCTCTCTCTCTCTCTCTCTCTCTCTCTCTCTCTCTCTCTCTCTCTCTCTCTCTCTCTCTCTAAGTCTCTTTAGTATTTTACAATATCATTCTCATGGTTATAGACTCTACAACTTCCTCTTCTTGCGCCCTTCTCTCTTCTCTTTGGCCTCCTCTATTCTATTTTATGGTAATTATTCTCTTCGTGCTATGGCCAACCTTTGATTTTTCTCATTTGGATGCCTTTATACCTTGGGGCACTTAAAATTCCACTCTCAACCTCTATAACCTCCCAATAACTACCAATGATGTTGTGAACCTTAAAACAATTTCCACACTCCATATTACTAACACAAACCTTGGAAAATAGTTGAAAATAGCCCCTATATCTCTCAACCATGAATAGTGGTGGTCACCACCAAGTGAGATATCTAATCAAGAGCTTTCCAACAAGACCAATAACACCCATTTTGTGATCTCACATGGAAGATATGGCCACTTGAAATTCCTCTCTATCACTTGCCTAGTGAACATGGATTTTGAAATAATTGCCATTATGAGCCATTGGGATCCGGACAAATGTCACAACCCCAATGCCTCTATGAAATGGACTTACCATTACTTTGGTGGCCTAGACCATGGGAATCATTAATTCCATTTAATGGTCATGCATGTCCACATTAATTTGTGGCCTCTGTTTTGGCATGGACACATAGAGTTTTGAATTCTAATTAGTGAATGGTCACACATCTGCACTTAAGTTATGGCCCCCACATTTGATGAATGAGCTTTTAGTGAATAGGTCATGATTGTGACACTTTTCACCCTCATGGACTCATGAGATATTTATTGGTCAAATTGGTCATCGTGAACTCCAAGGGGCTTTCCCAAGTCAATGAATCTGTTAGAATATTAATCCTTATTTAGGATCATGTCAAGTCCTCTGCGAACATCGTTAGACTTTCATAAGGCTGAAAATCCATTATAATATCAATTATAATTAAGGATCACACTCAATTTGCTATGATTTTTTCTCCTTGGCATTTTTGGTTGTGCAAGATTGCTCATTCACCTTTGATGCTCCTAAATCAGCTTATCAAATTTATTTCCTTAGAAACTCCTCAAAAAAATTACCATGTAGACATAGAGGACATGGACTACTAATATTCAAAGTATTAATTTTGACTGTTAAGTTTAGACATTAAATTTATAGGCAACATTCTTGGGTTTCAACAAAATTAACCCTCTTTTTCCTTGAAAGTTAGCTTAGTGTTTTTTGTAAAAGATGCAAAATGATAAAACAAAAATAAGATAATGTGGTTTGTTCAAAATTATTGATAAATTTGAATTACTTATGATTCAACTTTATAGTATATGCCATAAAAGTTAATTTTATGGTAAAGTTAACTATGTGTTATTATTAATCATAATGCATTTGACATTTTTGTACTCTTTGGATTCACATTAAAAGATCTATGCGAGTTTATGTTTTCCTTGAATATTATTTCATAAGACAAATAATTATAATCAATATTCCAATGTTGAGAATTGATGCATTTGAAAAAATAAGATAATGTTGATACCTAACAAAGTTGTCTAATAAGTATATACCAAACAATAAAAATCATCATGAACACTAAAAAGTATTTGAACAATGGCAGTGTAATTCTTCTTCCTATATTTTATGTATAATATTTTTTGTTGGATTTGTTCACCCTACAAGGACTTAACACACTATGTATTTGTTTAATATCATGTATCTTAAATGGAAACCAACTAAGTACATGTTAACAAAATGTAAGTACAAGTTAGATATTCACGATATTTTTTACATCATGTGAACATATAATTTGTGCATATCATGTGTTACAAATAGTATAGTCCTAAAGTGTATGATTTTGATATGAGAGAATGATTTGGTAAATTTATATGCACGTGACCTTGAGATGGAATAATTTACATGTGTATTTCATTATCATGTGCCTTATCTCATATGAAGTGTCAGTGAATCTCGATGTGTTTGGATTGCTCATGCATAGTAGGATTCTTCATCGTATTTAAAATATTTTGGTTATCACATTATATTATTGTTGGTTGGTCTATGGGTATCCATGTCCCTCAAAAACATCTCTTCCCATATGGCTTCTTATGATGGCTTGTATTCTACTGTAGTGGAAGAAATGGGAACAATCGTTTTCTTCTTACTTTCCCAAGAAATAATACGTGATTTCGTGCTGAAAACATACATGGTTGTTGATTTGTGATCGTCAATGAAGCTTACCCATTTCACATCCAATTAACTAATCAAACAAAATTTGACATTCTTCTTATACTTTAATCCATATTTTAGAGTACCAAGCACATATCTCAATGCCCTCTTAGATTCCTTATACTGTGTATGTCTAGGTTATGTGATGAACTTGGAGTGATAGTTCAAAAATATCTTAAATATTATTGGGAATTTGTAAGATATATGAAAATCCCAATCAATTTTTGTAAAGGGATTCACTTACCTTTTTTGATGTATTGTATCTAGAAAGTTTCAAATAAATTTCCTCAGGTGTTGTAATTATTTTACAACCAGACATCCTAAAATTTCAATTATATCTTCAACATACTTTATCTAAAAACAAAAAACATGGTTCTTTGTTTTCCATACCTCAAGGTCATGGCAATAGTGTATTAATCTAAGATTTTTCATCTCAAATAATTTATTCAAATCATGCTTCATCTCTAAAACCAAAACTTTATTACTCTTGATGATCACAAGACCATTAACACATAAAATCAAGTGACAGTCTCTCCATGTTATGTTCATATGTATAAGTTATACTACGAAAGGCTTCAATACAATCCATGTGTATAATTGTTCATCAATTTTGTGTACCACACACGAGGTACTTGATTTAATTGACATATTCCTTATGTTATTTTCTTATAACTACAAATACTTCAAGGTTTTTTATGTACACTTCCCCTTAGAGGTTCCCATTAATAAATACATTTTTCACAACCATGAAATGGATGTTCCATCTAGCTTTTGTTGTAAGCAAGAACACAAGTTTGATGGATTTCATCTTTGTTGTTGGTGAAATTTTATTTTGATAGTCAATTTCTTATTTATGATTGTAACCATTTTCAACCAAATGATATATTTATTTGTCAATGGTGCTATCAACCTTATATTTTATTTGAAACACCCATTTGTATTATTTTTTCTTAGATGTTAAATTGACAAGATCCCAAGTCTGATTGTGTGTGAAAGTAGCATATTGTAATTTTATTTATTCAAACCATTTATTTGAATGCAAATTCTCGTTGACAATTTTTTTCTAAGGAATGAACCATTATACTCATTATTTCTAAATTCACGTCTTCTGAGGATGTGTTTTTCATTACTGACTTCTCCAAAATTTCTCACACCTTCAAAGTTGGTCATCACACTCTTGTTAATCGATGAAGATTAGGTGTTTCAATGGGTTGTATTTCATTATAAATATTCCCTCCCCCTTTCGATTGTTTTGTCTTGGGGCTTATCCTTTATTAAAGGTTAATCTCAACATTGAATTGATCTCCTCTTCTTCTTCAATAATTTATTCTTTGACTTCTTTAGTTTCTTTATTGCCATTTGGTTGGATAAATTCATGAGGAATAATTTCCAAATGTTGTGTATGTGGACATTCATTAGAGTCCACATTTTTATTGTGTGTATTTTTGGGTTGTATTATCAATTAAATAACAGGTTTTATACTTATTACTATACCAAAGAAAAGTACACTTCACATTCTTTTCATGAAGATTCTTTCACTTATTTTCCTTATTGACATGATTCTTTAGGTTTAGTTTTATTTAACGATTTTATTAGTGCTCGAGATTGAAAAAAATACATTGATCACAAGTATTATATAGCATTGTAGATGAGGTTTTTAAGGATGTTTTTAGTATTTTAAAAAAATGTATAGAAAAACTTCTTAATTGGCCAAAGAGGTGTTTGAGGATGTTTACATAACTAAAATAAAAGTTTGAAATGAATGCCTTTGAGAATATTGTTCATGCAATTTATCCTTTGGGGTTTCAATGCAACAATACATCTACTTGAACTTACAAGCACAAGTGCTCTAGTAAGGAAAATATTCATACCAACATCCAAAATTATAGTCATGTCATGATGCATTTTATGTAGCTACTAATGCACCATATTGGCAGAAAATTTTTAAATATTTTGTGTGCATAGTGAATATATGACACACGATGTCCTCCTAGTCTAAAAAATAGTCCAATGCATGTATGTTTTTGTTTACACATCATTTTTACATTGAATATAAAGGAAAACATTGATGCACTAATTTTCATATCAATGCATCAAAAGGGTCTATTTATGTCATGTGGTGATGTTTATAAATAACTTTGATGTAATAATGTGTTAGGTTGGAAAAAATATATAATTAATATAGACATCATATTTTACATATAAATTAGTGTTTGTATGGTATTATTGTGCTTAGTGTATTACTATGATTTTCATTGTTAATTTTCATCATTTATTAATTATGAAATTAAATAAATACTAAACTTTTAATAAATTAAATCCATACATCCACCCATAAAAATATACAAATATTTAGTATACAAAAATATGACATTGGAATATTTCTTATTATATATTCAATATAATATTGATTGCATTCTTTCCCATACATATTGGGGGATCCAAATATTCTAAATATTCCATGATTAACTCTTTTGAAATACAATAAAACAAATATAAATGTCTAATACAATAAAATAAGGCATGATTTCATCCACATTTTGTCAATATTTATCTATGAATTGTGAAGATTAGGTATCTTTTATAACATCTTTGAAGTCTAGCGTGATCTCAATCCCTAACCTCTTCACTTAAAACTAGTAATCACATTATATTTATGTTAAAGATGATATTGAGTTAAATTTAAGATACATAAAATATAAATATTCATAATTTGAAGTTTTAGATGATTAGATTAAATATTGTATCATTTAACAAGCTTCACAAAAGATAATAGGGTTTATGGTTCAATAGTTCACACCTCAAATATAGACCCAAAAATACCCTTTTTTAATGTCTAAATTCTTCAAATGTTCAAATGAATCACCATTACTTAAAAAATTAAGTCACTTCCTTTCTCTTAATGCATCTTTTCAAAATAAATACCAGATTAAATTCAATGGTGTTTTTTGTTGAAAGCAACATTAGAGAGGAATGCAACTTCTTAATTTATTAAACACCACAATTAGACTTAATGAAAAATAGTAAGTACTTTTAGGCTAAAATAAATCAAATTAATTTTATTTTACAATTCCTGCAACATATGCATCAAAGTAGTCATTTAGGGATTTGGTGCATAAATAGAAGGTAAAGAAGTAAAATAGATTGGAATAAAATATTTTTTCAAAAGAGAAGGATTAAAAATATGCAAAATTATTGGAGGAATGTAATGAACAAGATGTTAAAAAATAGGATAATTTGAAATTAGATTATTTTTAGACACATAATAAGGCATATCAACATGTTGGATAATTGAAGAAACTTGAGAAGTAATAGAAACTTGTTGATAAGTAGACACAATTTGAAGAGTATAGGTAATAACATTTTGAGAAGTAGGAGAAGCATATGAATAGTATGAGTAATATAAAATTAAGTATACTTAGAATAAATTTGATAAATGACTTAATGAGAAGGCCAATTTTGGCATGTAACATATTTCAATACATTTATAACTCTAGATATTTCAGCATGGTTGTCTATGGCATAATTCTTAATAGTTTTTAATGTTCTCAACCCTGTCTTATTCCCATAAGTAAAATTATTTATCAAAATATTATTCACTTTTTTCTAATAATCATCTTGAGAGGACTTAACATTCACATTGTTACCATCATTGGAACACAAAGAGGAAACTTGAGGCTTTTCACGATAGCATGAATCAACATCATCCCTTATAGCTTGTATTAGGGTTTTCTAATATTTTATAAAAGAATTAATTTTTTGAGGAGAAACATTTTTTTGTGAATATATAAGTCTAAATCCATATTTCTATAGCTTATTTTTTATGAGGTTAACACTTTTTCCTTATTAATTTTTTATGTCCTATCAAAATTTTAATTTCTACAATCATGAGGTCTTATGTAAAGGGAATCAACACCAAATACACCCATGCCATTTTAATAATCACTTAGAACTACTAGGTTAAAATTTATTTATTATAACCTTTCATCAATGTTATCCTCACTATCATAATCACCATCATCCACATCATTTTAAAAAGATGACATTCATAGAAGATTTTACAACATTTTGAAAAATCTCATCTAAAGGATGAACCCTTACAAACACACTAGGGTTTAATTGATTTATAATAATTAAAATGACATAAGGCTTATGATCAAGAAAATAAAATGGAAGGAAGCTAAGACTATTATATCTAAGAGCATGCAATGAATTTAGCTTTAGGAAAAGTTAAAAAAAAATCATATTTGACTCTACGCATTCATAATATCTAATATTAGGGTGCAAGGCATAATGAATTATGGTTTTTTGAAACCATAAAGTAACAAGACAAATAATTATCCATAATCAAACCAAATAAATAGCAAAATAGAGCAAGATCTAAACCTAGAAGGGGTGTAATAGAGCATAGGTTGACCAAAATGTATTATGGGTAAATGGATTACCACTAATTACAACATAAATAATATATTACTTTTAAATAAATGTCATAATACATTTACAATACATAAAAAATGCCTAATTAATATGCCAAGGCTAGAGAGGCACACACATAAGGTTTACAAATATATAAAGTAAAAATCATGAGATCAGGTGAGAGTTGTCAAGATTTGACAGGAGAGAATTGTACATCACAATGACACAATGATAACCTAAAAAAATTGTGATGATCAAAGAATAGTGTATAAACCATCAAGTTACATTCGTAACAAGTTATAACCCACCAATTTTCATTATTGACAATAGTTTGATAGGTGAAATCAATGATTGTGATCATCTGATTCAAGACTCCAAAAACCTTGTTTAGTTTTTTGTGCCTTTGTTCAAGTCACTGTGTAAATGGACTTCTTATCCTTGTCTTAATTGGGTAGCTAGATCTTAAAACCATAAGGAAATAAATATGTGTTTTTGGGCATGTGTTGCTCTTATATTTATTATTATTAGGCCCTTGGACATTGTACACTATAAAAAACAACATTCCAATTATTATAGTAACTCATCAACCAAGAAAACCAATGCAATGCAACATATCACTAACATTAACTTCAATGATTTAATGAATGCTTTAATGAATGCTCGATTTCTCTAGAATGATAGTAGTTGCTCAATAGATTCTTATGAATAATACTAAATTATTTCCAAGTGTTATATGATTTCTAGTTGCCTAGATGTACTAGGTTGCAATCAAATGACCATAAATTGAAAATTGGGAAGAATATGGTAGATTTACTTAATGTGCAATACTGGATAGATGTATAGCATATAAGTGCCAAGTCTCTTTTGAATGAAACCTTAAATTGTACATATATGTATCTAATTAAATAATTCTTCATGCCACTAACATGCTAGGATTATGGGTCAACCTTAAGGATGGGTTTGATTTTAAAAAATAGCCATTACTAGGAGTGGATTGATTCTGACCAGCACATGTCATTATCAACTAGAGATAACTAGCAAATTAACCCCTATATAGGTGGATTGAACTAAGAGTCTAGAGATATCTATAGGTTTGAAACATCCAATAAGGTTCTTGTAGGTGTATACCAAAATAAAATAATGATTAACTCATAAGATAACATGTAAGTGTGAGAGGATGGTGAATTAGCCCCTTTTTGTGTGCTCAAGTCGTGTGTGGTAAATGTGTGTCAAGATTTATATTTTCAAGTACTAAATACCATAATTTAGTATCTATAAATTCCCCCCATTTTATTCTAGTAATGAAATTATTAGAATAAAAAGATAAAATATACTTGATGTGTAAAACACACTTCACCTTCTAGGAGATTGATCCAATGTATAGCCTTACTCCTTGCAACCTACAATGAATGTGTAGTCATTGTCCATATGTAAAATCTAAAACCTAAAACCTAAAATATAAAAGAGTATGGGTTATATATCACTTACGTGTTGATGAAAACCATGTTGTCTTCATAGCTTTTTGAAGATGATGCTTGCTTATTGAAACATTAGAGAGTTGGGGTGATCATGCCCCAAACTTGTGTAACTATTGAGAATCCTAAGTTGAGAAGGCAACATGCCCCAACCCTCATGGATGTGGGGAAAATTACATAATGTAATAATCTAAATAACTATATAGTAAAAATATAGAGATAACCATGCAAATAGGTTCAACTCAAAGAGATCACTATACATTTAAATGAGAGAACTAATTAGGCAAGGTTTGCTCAAAATGAATCAACCATTATAGATGGACTATAGATTCAAATGTATTTTTTTGCTCTAGTTTGATCAATTTAGATCCATGTAAAAATAACAAAGCATGATCACAAAGGAATCAATAATGTTCATGCCCCCATCATGTACTCATGTTTTGATTATGTAGTTTCACTCAATGTAGAATATAGTGCATGATTGAAAGAGAATGGACCATGTTCATTCCCCCATCATGATCTCATATCTGATAAGTGTGATGTGGAATGATAACCATTTTCAATTTAATAGTAACTATGTTATTATGTATATGTTCACGAACCAAAATCATGCCCCATGAATCTATACCAATTAATATAGAATTCATTGCATCTATATTTTGAATTTGAGAACCTATACCTCAAATGTATGTGTTTGTGAAAATCTTTTTTTTATATTTTTTATAAGGTGTTGTGCAATGCTCATGCATATACATCCAAATGTGTATGAATCCATGCTAAAAATGTCTATAAAGTGAATGCATAAGCATGACATATGCCCCCGTACTCTTCTTATTCAATATGCCAATATCTGTCATGTATCTAAATCATTCTAATATGTAAACTATCTGAATCTCTGAAACCTATACTCTAATGTGATTTTCTACTCATATAGGCTTATGTGTCTATGACAAGCCCACTATAATCCCCCCCTTTTAAGACGAGGGACACATGTTATAAGTCACTCATCTCAAAAGAAGAATGAATTTTACTATGTCGTGTATAAAGATAATATCATTTGATCACATGGAGAATATGTAATCATAGTAATGATGTAACAACCAAGACATGTATGTAACATATGGAATGTAGGGCATGTACATCTCATGTTTAGACAAATGTATTAATGAAGCACACAATATAATTATAACTAAATAAGACTACGTAGTGATAGTGCATGATATAAATCATGGCACTACTCAATGCTAGAATGCCAAACAAACATAAATGTTAGCATCACACATAATGTCAAGGGCCGCATACAGGGGACAAATGTCACAATAAACAAGGCCAAGGTACACATGTATGAGAACATAAAAATGTCACAAATAAGGGACATCAAGAATGTTGCATCAAGTAATGCCAAGGGCCACACATAATTGTCACACACAAAATAATATATCATGTAAAATAGTAACAATGTCAATGGAGCATATAACAAGGAACTAGTCTAAAACATCCATATATCAATGTCACATCATAGTATAATGGCATATTATATGTCACTGTGTAATAATTAATTGTCTAACAAGGCATGTGTAAGAAACATAGGTGGTTAAACATGGTATAAAGGTCATAGAAATATATAATTGGTAATAGTGAAACCTATGGAACAAGATGCCCCCATTATTAGCATGGTCACTGGGTAGAGGAAAAAGTAACATCTATTGTCCATGTGTAACATGCATGTCCTTCATAACACTTAGATACCAGCATGTGTTTATGTGAAGGATATTCCATCTACCAAACATGTGTTAAATAACATATGTACATAATTTAAATTAATAATCACATCATACTCACTTCCTAATTTTTTATTTTTGAATGTTTTTATAAATTTTTATTGTTATTTTTTAAAAATATTTTGAAATATTTGGAAAGAGAAAAAACTATCAAATGGTGCACTCAATGGGGGGGCCATGGGAAGAATGCATACTGGGTGGTAGAAGGGCAATTTATCATGGTTGGGAACTATCAACTAGGGACGGATTAGAGCCTAATATGGACTCACATGGTGTACCATGTCTATCATGCTCAATGCTCGTAGAACTTAGGCTATGATAAATGGATCTAGAAGGCTAAAGACTATATGATATTCGTTATGTAATAGGGGGTGTCTTCATTCTTATGTTCATTTTGGAACACACTGAACTACCCATGGTGTTAACTAAGTATCTATTATTGAAGATGGCATACTGTATGGTCTTTGAGTGACTCTTTAATGTAATCAATGTGGAATAATTAGCTATATAGATGGATCTTGTATATGTGTAAAAAATGACTTTGTATGTTGATCCTAAACAGGTGTGTCAACCATATCTAATATATGATCTTGAATATGTGTATCATTCATCTCTAAATATTGATCCAAGATATGTGTTTCAACCAATCAAAGTGGTGATGGTGGTGGAGAAAGAGGTGTCACTAACTATAGGGGATACTCATACCATACTTTTGGAACTGTAACCACTATGTTTTAGTATGTGTGATTTAGGCATCAATGTACTATAGATGGAACTACATCATGTATTTGAATCCGTGGGCATCATAACAACATGTTAAAGACCTTATTACTTTGTAATATTAGGAATTCCATGGCTATTTTGGTTGATCCTACCTACAAAGATATTACTATGATTCCTAAGATATTATATCTCTATCCATAAAATTAATTAACTAGTTTTATTGTATCTTATATATCTTTTCATGTGTATCTAAGGGATTGCAAAATTACCATGATGCAAACATTCTCACTTGAGTTTTTATCAATCATAACATTATTTATATATATATATATATATATATATATATTGTTTTTGAATGCAGACTCATATGAAAAATGCATGAAAATAAAAATCATCATCAACTACCTCACTATCATCAAAATTAATCATGGGCCAATGATATAGATAATCACTGGGTGTACCAATGATATTATCTAGTGGAGGATGCATGTTGTATGCATAATGTACTTCTAAAGTGTCCTTACTTTATGTTGACTCATGTTTAGGAAAAGGATCACTAAAAATGTTTGACTTTTTATTTCCATTATATTGCAATCGGTATTCTTGTGTAGGAGTTCCCAAATCAATAATGTTGTCATTTATGATATCTTATATCTTATGTCTTAGCTTGAAACATCTATTTATTAAATGCCCTAAAATCTTATGATAGTCATAGTATGAATTCCCATCATAGTTTCTTAGTTTAGGTCAACTTAGATCAATTTAATGTGGAGGAATGAGTGTGATAATGTTCCACTCAAGTAACTTCTTTAATATGAAATGAGGAGGTGATGGTAATCATGAAAACTACCTCTTTAGTGGATCTATCAATTATAACTGGTTTACAGGTTGCAACACTACATTGATTGTAATAGTTTCCTCATTCTTGTTATCACTTGGTTTGATTATATATATATATTTATCTGATTCATTATTTAAGTAGTCATAGGAGTTGATGTATACTTAATTTTTTTCAAAGAAATTAGCTTGAATTCTATGTCCCTTGTTGTATGGCTTAACTCATCAAATGATTTATATCTCTTGAACATAATTGATTCATAGAGCAGTGCTAATTGACTTTGTTTGAATATATTTTTCAATTTATTTTCAGATATCAAATTGGTCATATTGCCTATCATGGACTTATATTGAAGTAAATAGTCACCAATTGGTTCATTAGATCTTTGTTTTAGATTAGAAATTTGTGCATGGGATAACTTCTCATCAATGTTGATGGCAAAATGCACTAGGAATTGGTCTAACAAGGGCTTGAATGATCTTATAGATGATCATAAAACCATCTCAATTCATAATTTTTAATACTCCTTGGAAATAACTTAGTCAATAGTTTATTGTTATATGCATAATCCAAACAAGATACATGGAATGATATAAGATAACTTTCGAGACCACCTTTGCCTTCATATAATGAGAGCTTATGAGATACAAATATTGGTTTTAAAGGGTAGGCTACTATATCAAGGGATAATGGGTTATGGAGCAAGGCATGTGAATCCATGGCATCACTAACTCTTGATGCACCTTGCTTTTATTGTAACACCTTGGTATGTATAGTTGTAACAATTTGCTCAAGGGAATGTGCATTAGGTTAGGTTGGAAATGGGATGTGCATAACCATCATGGGAGGAGCGAAGGTTTCTTTCATAGGGATATGCATCAAAATCTATTCAAGCCCTTGTGTTTCCCCTAATGTCGGGCATAAGTCACTAAAGGTGTGGGGATGGGAATAGTATTAGTATTATTGGTTTGAATACCTAGTGTAGAAGTTTGAGCCAAATTTTTTAGTTCATATCTTGCTAAATATAACATGACATGAATCTGGTGTGGATTCATATTAAGATATTTGATGAATTTTTCACCTTTCAAGGCATTTTAATTAGCTATAGTAATTATATCATTAGATTCAATATTCATGATAAGTCCATCAATAGGGTGAATATGATATATTGTACAATGTGTAGTAGGAATAATAAAGGGGATAATGTAAGCCCTTTGGCATGTATTAGTAATAATAAGCATTTCAAATTGAATTTTACAACAATAGGATTGGAGGAAGGCTTGGGATTATTCATTAGTAACTTGAGCCTTACTAGTGAATTTAGAATTGATCCTTGTCACCCATTTACTTAGATAATTGATCCAAATAAGATAGAATATCCATGTATAAAAATATGAAAATATTACTTTCATTAATTGTGTTAACCAATAATGTTCATTCAACATGGTCATAATTAGTGTGATCATGTGTACTATTACGAAAAAATCAGAAATCAAGTCTAAAATCGTATAAGGATGAAACCCTAAGTAAAAACCTATGGTTTTACACTATTATATATGTGTATGGGTTCACCAATTTTTTTAATTTTAATTTATATTAATAGGTTAGATTAATCTAATTATGATAGAACTTTGAAATGTAATTTATATCAATAGATATGACATTCAAGCATACATTTGAATGCAAAATACTGAGATTGATTCTTCTAATTTGATAAGAGCATATGCTAATTATGGAAAGTACTAAAGAGATCATGATACTTTCTTTCATATTTTACTTTTTGACTTTAAATATGTTCTAGAAGTGGAAATCAAGGATAACCATGCTTGTATTTTTTCCAGTTCTAGAATTGATTTGCTACTTGGGTTGGATCAGTTATGGAGAATCAGTTCATTATTTCTAGTCAATACTGACTTGTTGGTTGTGGCTAACCTATGTGTAAGTGAATTATAGTGGTTATACGGTCACATTTGATTGTATTTACTTGATCCATGTTTATGATCTTGAACCCTTATGATGTGTGTAGATCAAGAAATCAACCTCCTTTTCCTTGAAACACTAGAAGTACTTATGAGGGATATAAATCTATATAAATGGGGGAAGTGTAATGGGTTAAGATGACCCCAATCACCCTTGATTGATGATTTATTGTTTCCTATGTATCCAATACTCCAAGGATGAAAATAAAGCTACACGTAGTTCTCCCAACTAGTGTGATTGTGAAATCATGCTCATTTACTATGTGTATGCAACTAATGATTGATATTTATACTTGAAAATTCTTGTTTTGAATTGAATTTTAAGTGCTTCAAACTTTGATTGTGACTACTCCTAATGATAGGTTTACAAACTAGGAAGAATATGGATTATTTTCTTAGTGTGCAATAATGTATAGATGTATAACAAATAAGTGCCAAGTCTCTTTTGAATTAGACCTTAATTTTTTTATATATGGATCCAATTGAATAATTACTCACACCATTTACATGCTAGGTTTATGGTTAAACCCTAAGGATGGGTTTGATTTTAGAAAATCACCACAACTTAAAGCGGGTCAGTTCTAACCAACACAGGTCATTATCAATTGGAGATAACAACCATAACTAGGAGAACTAACCTATGTATAAGGGGACTAAGTTAAGAGTTAAGAGATGTTTTTATAGGATATTTAATAATTTTTAAATAGATAATGAGGTTCTTGTAGGTGTATAATAGTAGAATAGAAGGATTGACTCATAATATACCATGCAAGTGTGAGAGAATGGAGAATTAGGACATCATTTGTGTGATCAAGTCATGCATGGTAAATGTTTATCAATATTTCCATTGTCAAGTACCGAAGACCATATTTTAGTATCTACAATATGGAAATATATGTAGTTGATTTTGATGAATGGACCTGAATGAATAAAGCCCAAACATTTTTTATTAATGTAAGGTTCTTCCAAACAATCATGTAATATTCTTCCATATTTACCTATGTTCAATTTCTCAACATTAGCCAAGTCACTCCTCAACCTAGAGTGCCCCCCAAGGAAGTGAGAGAAACAGTAGCTGTCAACTCTTCCACTAGTACATGGACCACTATTTGGACTAATGGACTTACCAGTCTTGATCATTAGAAGGGACAATGCTATGATATTGAGTCCATTCATGGAGAGGATAGTCAATTTATTACCTATGTAACTTATTTTAGATTTAAAAAATGAATTTTGTGAACTATGAAAACTCTATTATTTTAGAATATAAAACCATATGGGAAATTTAAGTTTAGATTCACCATATGCCAATTTCCTAGGAGTTTGCATTTTTTTGTTTTCTTTCAAAATGCATTGAGGGGTAAGACTTCTTCTTAGCATATTTTAAGTTTCCCCAAAAATATTATTATAAAAAAATGAGCAATAATCTTAGGGGAGAATGAACCAACTATTGAATCTAGAGTTATCCTAATAAAAATTCCCTAGACCCCTAAGTTTTTTCTAGGAAAAAAGAAGTGAAAAAAATCTTCCTAAACCAAAATATTGATTGATTTAATATGAATGAAGAATCAATCCCTTATTTATATTTATATTATAAATAATATAAATATAATTATTGGAAATATCTTTTATACTTTGTGTACCCAATCAAATCCATCGAGTCATGTACGAGCAAGGTTAAAATCTTTTAGTTTGCTAAGATGCCTTAGATACATACATCATTGTACTTCTACTTGAAACCTATAATATTATAAATGACTCATCTCACTGTGACCTTATGGAGAGCACTCATCTTGAGGTGGGCTTATTACTTAGAGGTGTTCAAAAGTTATCCACTCTACACTTAACTACCCAACATCTATTATGGGCATGATAACTAGTATACCAGAGATGCATCCTTCTCAGTCCTCTCATACTAAGGAAAATTCCCCTTAATGATCTAACACCCATACTAGATATGGAGCAAACTATCTCAAAACATTCTTAACTGAGCTCATGTACCACTTTAATGGGTGTAAAACCCAACCCTTGGAACATACTACTACCCTAGGTGATGAATAGCCCACTAATAGATCAGAGGGGAGGGGGGAAGGTTTGCCAAAAAAACTATATGAAATTTCCCACCCCTATATAGATTAGAGTTAGATATATATATAGAGGGGCCCTCCCCTCAAGATAGAGTTTTTTTTGGCTCTTTATAAACTAAATTAACTCTACTATATATTGTCTTGATTGGAGTATCAAAGCTTTGGCAATGGATTCCTGAGGAAAAAAAATCCACCATGGAATACCTATGGAGCACATGAATAAGCTACTTAAATAAATTTTGGTAGTGTTTTTAGAATCTTTTTTAATATATTTTTTTTGTTTCATCCTTGCCTAGAGCAACATTTATCCATGTGGCTGCTGATTTTTTTATTTTTAAAAGCAACTGAGGGCATGATAACATTTGTTGAAGTGTCATTTTATGCTTGGGAGCATGGAAAATATCTTAAATAAGTATTGAAATCATGGGGAAGCATTTAAATCATGTTGAAGTATTAAAAATTTGTGTTAAAGTGTTGTTTTTTTGCATGAAAATAATTATCTTGGCCATTCAAATCTAACCACAAGATTTGAACTCACGGTTGTGACATTGAATATCATATATTGGAAGTGACTATTGTCAATCAAACTTGCACCCCTGTGAAGGTAGTTTCAGGCCTTCACAATATGTTAAAACATGGAAACAATCCTAGGACATGGGTGACCTAATCAGTGGATTAAATCTCTAAATTATAAGGGCTAGCTCCCTTTGGTGTATCAATTAGGATTTGTGCTCTACGCAACAAACTACCAAGAAAAGAGAGAAAATTAAATGGAAATCCTATCTAATGATGGTGATACACCTATATTTTTTGATTGATCCACTCAATTTGAGCCACTAAAAACACTGATTTAGACAAGAAAATGGGCTGAACTTTCAACTCCAATTGACCAATATGCATAATTATTTCATGAAAAGGTTTTATCTTGTGATCAAAGCTTGAGGGAAATGATGGATTAGGCCTGATTCAAGGCACTAACCAGCCACTTGCATCCACTATAAACTCAGCCAAAAGATATTAAACATAGAACATGACCTGCATAATCTGACCAACTAGTAACTAGTTAAGAATCAAGACTTTACAAGGAAGAAAACTCTATCACTTATGCAAATCAGTGACATAAATACACTATACCAGCAACTAGAAAATAAAGACAGTCCTTTTATTAATCTAAAAAAAGATTATAGCTTAATCTTTGGTAGAATTTTGACTTGCCAAAAGAGGGATACAATTCAAGGCTGAAAAGCCAACTTATATAGAAAAATACACAATAGCCAAGAGGTTGGCGTTAAAAATAGAAGAAGAATACAACTCTTTTATTAGCCCAAGTCTAATTTTTGTTATGCCAAGATAACAAAGCCTTCTAAATTTGTCTTTTCTTGTCTTTTATCTTGCATAAAAAATATTTTGAAGTTGAAAGTGGATAGTGGGATCATCTTGGGCTGTTCTTTTAACATACATGAAATTTATGCTCACCTCCAAATATGGAACTCCTCTTGAGCTGCTAGAATGTTTGAAAGGCTTCCCTTTGCATGAAAACAATGAGTAGATGTGGCACTTGAAAATTAGTGAAATAGAGCTCAAGACTAATCAACCTCCAATGGTATACACTTGAACTGTTGGAACATTTGCAAGCTTAAGACAAATGAGAGTGCATGCATGGATTTTCTTGTTAAGATTTCCAATGTTAAAATCCTTGAGTTCTTCATGCTTAAAATGGTTACACATCTGGGACATGTCTAATCCTATTTATGGCTGTTTGCATGCTTATTAACCTATTTATTGACTATTGAAATCCCTTGATTTATCTAGCTTTTCATTTCTATGCATGTTTTTTAGTTGTTTGTCTATATCTTTTCCCTTGAATTTCCCTTTCATGTATTTGTCTCAGGTTTATTCTTTTGGGCATTTCCTTATGGTCTTGTTCTTTTCATTTTCCCATGGCTTTATTCCATGCTTATTTCCTTCATTTATTTTTGTGGACCTTTATTTGTCATTCTCTTTTGCTCCTCTTCGAAAAAAAAGTCTAAGACTTTTCTCCTTGGGTTTTCTTTTCCTTCAAACAAAAAGTCTGAAGGAATTATTTTAGGTTTCTGTTTTCTCTTTTTCTCGTGAACAAATTATCCACAGATTTTGCCTCTGGCATATCCTTTCGAGCCTTTCTTTCTATACATTTCCTCAGGTAAATATTTTGAAGGAATTCCTTCAAACAATTTGTCTAAAGGATTTCCTTCAGACTGTCTTTGCTTTATTTCCTTCAGACAATTTTTTTGAAGGAATTATTTCCTCGATCTCTTTGTCCCATGGCCCTTATCTTTATTTCTAGCAAAGTTGTGAAGTGAACCTTCCCAAAGTGTACATACCCTTCAGGATTCTTGCCAATGCCCTTTTCCAAAGGGTATATACCCTTTAAAATTATTGCTAGTGACTTTCTCGAAAGGAAAGTGCCCTTCGGCTCTTTGAAACTAACCCTTTGGCAAAATGTATTTGGCGACCTGCCCTTCAGACTTTTGTTTATGCACCTTCCTGAAAGACAACCCTTCAACATATTTGTGATGAACTTTCCCAAAGGGTTGTTACGCTTTAGGATTTTTGTAGTGTCCCTTGGCCATTTTGAAATGTCACTTTCCTGAAGGGCACATACCCTTGAGGTTTTTGTTTTGAACCTTCCCAAAGGGTTGGTACCCTTCAAGATTTTTGTAAATGAACCATTTCCTTTCCTTCAAACAAAAAGTTTAAAGGAATTAAACATTTTGGATCTTTTCAAGTTGCCTTTCGATCTCCTGTGAATGGTCCTTTTCCCTTTTTAAAAGGTCTTTTGGCTTTCCTGTAATGGACAATTCCTTTGGAACACCTGAAAATAGACCTTTCATCTGAAAACAACCATTTGGGCTTCCCAAGTGATCCTTTGGAAAAGTGAAATAAACCTTTGGATTTTTTGAATTTGTCCCATTACCTTTCTGAATAATTGAAACTGTCATTTCCCAAAAAATTTGAAAAGCCCTTCAGATTTTTGTCATGAACCTTGTAACTTTTGGAAAAGACCCCTCAGAATGTCTTTAGAAAAATTGGCAAGCTCTTCGAAAAAACTACAAATGGTAACCTCCAACACTTAAAAAAAAACATGGTTATGCAAAAATTTGAATAGTAGAGGTTGTAATTTTGACCTGTAGGGTCAAAATTATCAACATTTTTGGTGACTCTGCTGGGAAGCATTCCTGCTATGCTTAAGAACCTAGCCATATACATGGTATTAAACTCACAAAAATAATGGTAAACTTGGTTCATGAATTCAAATCTCCTTTGACCAAACATGAAGTAACCTTCATCCTTTAAAATAAAAAATGAAACACATGAAAATAGGAAAACTAACTAAGAAGCAAATGTGCACACAAACACTTATTCAAACAAAACAAAATGAAACTAATGTGCTTGAACAACACTTAGAGGAAAGCAAAGTAAACTATGTACAAGGATATTTGCTCTTCAATAACAATGTTTTAGATGTATCCTATTAACTAGGATTGGAAGTTCCTGACCATCCAACTTTATAAGTTGGAAAGCATTGTGGGATTTGCAGCTGGAAATTATGTATGGGCCACTCCAAAGAGAATCAAACTTGGTGCACCTTCTTGGTTTAGCTCTATCCTCATCCCACTTGAGGACCAAATCTCCTTTGAAACTTCATGAAGAATCTCTTTTGTAAAATGTTCTATTCACTTATGCTTGATTAATTTCCATGGCTAGCATGAACTGATTTCTTGTCTCTTCCAACTCCATATGATCAACATACCTAATTTTCATAGGTTCATTCTCCAATAACTCAAGCTGATGCATTAGTTCTAAAGTGAGAAATTCAAGAGAAATGGGTAACCTTACTTCCTTACCATATACCATCTTGTATGGAGAGTTGGATATTGATCTTTTGTAGGTGATCCTATCAGCGCATAGAGTTGATTTTAACTTGAGATGCCATGACCTTTGATTGTCTTCAAAAGTCCTCTTTATGATCCTCAATAGGTTCTTATTCATAGATTTATCAAGGCCATTGCTTTGTGGATAATAGTTCAATGAAGTACTGAGGTAAATTCCATGTTGGATAGCTCATTGACTTATCTTAGATCCCATAAAAGTTATTGCATTATCAGAAATAATAGTTGAGGTAACTCCAAACCTAGTAAGCAAACCTTCATAGAAATCAAGAACATTAGTTTCATTTCCTTCTTTCAATGTTATTGCTTCTATCCAACATGTAAAGTAATCTATAGCAGTTATAAGCCATTTATGTTCTGAACTTGAAGGAGGATTAAGAAGGCCAATAAAGTCCAATCCCCATTGGACAAAGGGCTGATCCACCGCTATTGGTTGAAGATGTAAGGCTGTAAGCTTTACTTTTCCTACAAACATAACACTCTATTTTCACTTTCTAACCCATGCATGGCAATCACCAAATATACTAGGCCAATAGTACCCACCTCTCATGATCTTAAGAGCTGTAGTTCTTGTAGAAAAATGTCTGCCACCATATCCGTCATGGAATTCTTCAATGAGTCTCCGAGTTTGGCTTAGTTCTACACATCTTAACAACATTCCATTGATATCTTTCTTGAACAAAACACCATCAATAAGAAAAAATAGAATTGATTTCAATCTAAAATATCTTATTTTTGAAGCACTGAGATGAAAGGGATAAATAGCATCTTTGAGATAAATTACCAAGTCATGAAACTAGCCAGAAGGTGAGATATGACCAACTGTAACCTCTTCATCATTTGACACCAAAACAAGCTCATTAGCCTCTTGAAAGTCTTGTGTTAGATGCTCACACAATATTTTGCCTTTAATCAACTTTGTGACCTTAATTTACACATCATACTCTATTACCTTAGTTATCCAACTAGCTCTCTTCTCATTTATATCCTTGTTTAAAAGAAACTCTTTGATGCTTAAATGGGAAACCATTAGATGTATCTTATTGTTAAATAACAAGTATCTAAACTTCTTGAGAGATCTTATAACTGAAAGTACATGTTTCTCAATAAAAGAATATCTTGTTTCATACTCTTCTAAGCCTTGACTAAGGAAGGCTATTGGCTGCTCCAAAATGTCATGATTTCGTTGCATAAGCATGCCAGAAATGGTGTCCATGTTAGCATAAGTGTACAAAATGAAATATTTTGTGAAATCTAGAATTATAAGTGTAGGAGCACTAGCTATGTCCTTCTTAATATCCTCAAACCCTTTTATTCCTTCTTTGGACCAGTTGAAGTTTTGATTTTTCTTTAGCATGGTTGTAAGTGGCTTAGCTAAAATGGCAAATTTTGAAATATATTTCGTTATGAAATTGATTTTCCCAAAAAAACTTTGTAAAGCATTTTTGTGCCTTGTCAAGGAGAGTGCAAGAATGGATTGAATCCTTTCAGCATCTATTCTTAAACCATGCTTTGAAACAACATGTCCAAGAAGCTTACCTTCAGGAACTAAAAAAACACACTTTTTGGGATTTAGAGATACCCCAAATTACCTACACCTTTCGAACACTTGCTTGAGATGAACCATGTGATATTTCTCATTCTTTTAAAACACTATTATATCATCCAAATAAATTGGTAAAAACTTGTTAAGAAGGCCTTGGAATGCCATATCCATAGTTCTCTAAAAGGTTGCTCCAACATTAGATAAACCAAATGGCATCTTTTTGTATGCAAATGTCCCCCACTTGGTTGTGAAGGCTATCTTAAATTTGTCTTCTTCCTTGACCAAAATTTGATTGTAGCCATTATATCCATCCAACCAAAAAAACCTCTCTAAACTTGCAACAAGCTATAAATTTTTTTCCATTGATGGCAATGGGTAGTGATCTTTAAGTGAAGACTTGTTCAAATCATGAAAGTCAACACCGAAACAAATCTCACCATTATTATTTCATACCGAAACAAGATTTGCCACCCAAATTGAGTACTTTATTGGAAATATAATATCTGATTCTATAATCTTGTGAAGCTTATCTCTCATCAAAGGTTCAAGCTTTGGATTGATGGGCCTTTGTCTTTATCTCACTGGTTTAGTTTCCTCCTCTAGCTCAATGGTGTGTTGAGCCAAAATTGGATCAAAACCTTTGAGATCACTATACTACCATGCAAATATATTAGTAAAAATTGTGCATAACTCAATAAAAGCTTTCTTTTATGAAGGAACGCATACCTTACCCAGTTTCAAAATATTACTAGTTGTAATCTCTACATTGGCATAATGATCTTCCTTTGTTGACAAGGATGATTTCTCCTTTATTAACTCATCATCTCCACTAAAAATGTTCTCAAGTGTGACTAATACTTTGGGCAAATTATTTATTTTTAGTTGTGCAATATGATCACCATATTATTGTAAGTGCTTTGACTAGTTTCTTGAAGAAAACTGAACATTTTTTGCAAGAATCTCATAATTTGATTGTCATCTTCGAACACCTGTCAATTGTCATGATTATGTAGAATAAAAGGCCTTACAACCACCTTTATATGTGATTGAATTTTTTCATTTTTTTACATCAATTGGGATACTAAATTATGTCCTGACTACAACAAGCCTATCAACATGTTTATTCTTATCTCTTGGTATTTCTTGAATGTTAAAAGCTTGAAAATATTCAAGTAAATCCAATATTATATGATTGTAATATTTAAGCAATAATTTTTTACATATATTCAAACCTCTTGCTCGGTGGACTACAAGCTCACTATCACTAGACACTTGCAAAGAATTGACTTTCATCTTCCTAGCCCACTGCAAACTATGAACTAGTGCTTCATACTCAGCAACATTGTTTGAAAAACCAAACCAAAATTTAATAGAAGAGAATTACCTATTTTTTGTGGGAGAAACCAACATCATTCTAGTCCTAGTACCATGTTTATTCCTTGATCCATCAAAGTAAAATTGCCATAGACCTTCATTAGACTCATCATCCTTAACCATGCATCATTCTCATGAAGGCAATACACACCAAGTCTTATTCTTAAATTAACTTGTAGGTATCATTATCATACAAGGTAGAATCCCACTCATCAAGGAATAAATCTGGAACTCCATCCAAAGGTGATTCACTTTTTACTCCACTAGCTTTTAGTACTTCATCCGAGATAATATAGTTAGTATTCACAACACTTGGCATATATGGCTCCATATGAAAACATGCAATAGGATCAGAATGAATTGTTACCTTGGTACCATACCTATCTATAAACAAAAAATAAGTCCAATCAATTGATAAATATCCACCAATATTTAAGGTGAAGTCTCTTGAAAGGCACATAACAAAGTAAGGAGGCAAGTCTACCACAACAACATCCTATTAAATAGTAACATTGGGACAAGCATGTAATGTCAATTTTAGATATTTGATGATGCCTACCATCTTTGTTGGTGACCCATCCATTTACAATACTCTTTTAGTGTTTGGCTCATAAACAAGTCCAAGCTTATCTGCAATCTATTTAGGCATGATTGTACTACTAGCTCCACTATCCATAATATAATTATGAACTGAAGTATCACCTACTATCAAAGAAAGGTAAAAAGGAGGAGTTTTATTTGATTTTACCTCAATTTTTTCCACCTTTTCCATCTTATTTACTTGCTATACCTATTGCTTTGCTCACTAATCTGAATTAGTTATGACTACACCTTTCTCAACCAGTTTTGGAGACAATTCGAGAGATGAAACCTATGGAATGGGCTTATCCTTTTGTCTTGGAATGGAAAGGAATCCCACATGCTAATGTTGATGTTATAATTCTTCATCTGATCTACTATACTAGAATGAGACCCACTAACCTTTAGCTATACCTTTTGAAGTCCTAGTTGTTCACAAATTAGAGGTAGTTGATGAGCCTTACCAACCTCTATATTATGATTTTTTTGTGTTGTAGGGATAACAAGTTGCTATTTTATACTCTTAAAAAAAACCCTAGGAGTACTTGAAGAATTTGTTACCTCTTGAGCCTCTTCAATGGCTCTTCTTTTAGCTCTAGTTACAACTGCAACTTGACCACTTGATTTGTTAGTTTCAACACCTTGAGTAAAAGCAACATGATCATCTACTTGCCAATTTAAATTAATGGCATCAGGCTGCCCCTAAAATTGATGAGTCTCTCTTTGTGATGCCAAACCTATATCTTTATACTAACCTCCTTGAAAAGAAAAATCTTCTTGTGTCATTTATGGCATAGTGATGTTTTGTGGTACCAAGGCTTGGTTTTGAGCGTCATTGAGATTTAAGGGCTGCCAACCTGAATCCTGCATCATGTTATTTTGAGGTAGGGTGGGAAAAATGGATTTTAAAGTGGAAGGAACATTAGGATCAAGGGTAACATATGGCTTAGCTAGAGTTATGGCTCCTTGTGCTTGACAAGGTGGTCTATTTTCTCTGAAACCTTGATAAGGAGGCCTTTGATCTTTGAAGGGTTGATAGGTGTTTTGATTTTGCTATTGATAAGGCCTATAAAACTAAAATTTTTACCTTTTAAGTTGGAATATTTCATTCCCAAAGGATTGAAGCAAACTTTTTAACTCTCTTATCTCACTAGATTAACTAGTAGGGGCTATAATTTGAGCTTGAGGTGCTGGAATAGGAGCTAAGGATGGAATTTAAGGAATTTGAGGTGATAGTATGGAATTTTCTTCTAAAAATATAGGTATTATAGGTCTTGGAGAAAGCTTACTTGCTTATATCAAACTATTTTCTACCCTTATTGCAACCTCATAAACATTGGAAAGGTAGTACCACCCATTGATTATATCATCACACTAATGTCAAAATTAAAGGCTTTCAAATAGTATAAAAATGCATATTCAGAGGATGGCCTTATCAACATAGTTATTCTGGTCCATGTCTTTTGGAATATGAGGTTGAAACTAGACATGAACTCATGAGGAGCCCTTGTTATGGCGATTAATTTCTCAACTAAATATATATGTTCAGATTTGTCCTCAAATTACTTGAATAATGTTGTGCCTAATTCATCCCAAGTGGAAATGGTGTTTAGTGGAATGTTTTTATACCATTGCAATGCTTTTCCTTTGAAGGAGGTAGCAAGCAATCTAATAGTAACATTATCCTCAACAACATTATGGACTGAATAGAGATTAACCACATCTTGGATATGCTCAATAGGGGTTGTTTGATTTTTTCCTGAGAAGAATGCGATACTCTTGAGGAAAAACACTAGAATGTCATCAAAATGGGATAAATTTAGTGGGCTATCTCTATTGAATGGAGTAAACACTTGATTTTTGAGGTCTATTCAGATAGTGGGGATTGTAGTGATTCAAATAATAGGATGACCAGGAGGCAAATATTATTTCTAAGGATATGGTTTTGCCTTCCTAAATCTTGATCTGTTATAAGATATAAATTCAAAAGGAATACCTTTGCTCGTTGACCTTGTGTTAAATTTTGGCATGAAAGAGCTACCTGAATGATGTTATGAACTCTACAACTTGAAGAATCTTTGGCTTGTGATGAAGATGAATATTCTCTTCTACTGCAAATGCTTTTCTTCAGCTTCAAACTTCTTTAGATCTTGAAAATATTTCTTTACTAGTCCCATCGGGTGTGCCAAAAATTATTGTCAATCAGACTTGCACCGTTGTGAGGGTATTTTCAAGCCTTCACAGACTACTAAAACATAGAAACAATCCTAGGCTATGGGTGACCTAAGCAATGGATTGAATCTCTAGATTATAAGGGCTAGCTCCCTTTGGTGTATCAATTAGGATTTGTGCTCTATGTTACAAATTATCGAGAAAAGAGAGAGAAACTTGAATGGAAATCCTATCTAATGATGGTGATACACCTATATTTTTTGATTGATCCACTCAATTTGAGCTCCTAAAAACACTAATTTAGACAAGAAAAGGGCTAAACTTTCAACTCCAATTGACCAATATGCATAATTATTTCATTAAAAGGTTCTATCTTGTGATCAAAGCTTGAGATAAATGATGGAATAGGCCTAATTCAAGGCACTAACTAGCGCCTTGCATCCACTGTAAACTCAACCAAAAGACATTAAACATGGAACATGACCTATATAATCTGACCAACTACTAACTAGGTAAGAATCAAGACTTGACAAAGAAGAAAACTCTATCACTTATGCAAATCAATGACATAAATACACTACCAATACTTATAAAATAAAGACAGTCCTTCTATTAATTTGAAAAAAGGTTACAACCCAATCTTTGGTAAAATTTTGTCTTGCCAAAAGAGGGATACAATTCAAGGCTGAAAAGCCAACTTATATAGAAAAATACATAATAGCCAAGAGGTTGGCATTGAAAATAGAAGTAGAAGATAAATCTTTCATTAGCCCAAGTCCAATTTTCATTATTCCAAGATAAAAAATCCTTCTAAATTTGTCTTTTCTTGTCTTTTGTCTTGCATGAAAAATCCTTTGGCATTAAAAGTGGATGGTGGGTTCATCTTGGGCTATTCTTTTAACATGCATGAAATCTACACCCACCTCCAAATATGGAACTCCTCTTGAGCTACTGGAACATTTGAAAGGCTTCCCTTTACATGAAAACAATGAGTAGATGTGGCACTTGATAATTAGTCAACTAGAGCTCAAGACTAGTCAACCTCTAATGGTCTACACTTGAACTATTGGAACGTTTGCAATCCTGAGACAAACGAGAGTGAATGCATGAAATTTATTGTTTAACTCTCTAGTGTGTAAACTCCTTAAGTTCTTCATGCAAAGTGAGCCTCTATTTTATAACTGAAGGTCTTATGTTTAAAATGGTTACACATCTTGGACATATATAATCTCGTTTATGGTTGTTTGCATGCTTATTAACCTATTTATTGACTGTTGAAATCCCTTACTTTATCTGGATCTTCATTTCTATGCATGTTCTTTAGCTATTTGTCTATATCTTTTCCCTTGACTTTCCCTTTCATGTATTTGTGTTGAGTTTATTCTTTCAAGCTTTTCCTTGTGGGCTTGTTCTTTTCATTTTCCAATGGCTTTATTCCCTGATTATTTCCTTTGTTTATTTCCGTGGACCTTTATTTGTCATTATCTTGTGCTCCTCTTTGGATAAAGAGTTTGAGACTTTTCTCCTTGGGTCTCTCTTTTCTTTTGGACAAAAAGTCTAAAGGAATTATTTCAGGTTTCTGTTTTGTCTTTTTCTCACAAATAAATTATCTGTGAGAATTGCCTCTGGCTTATCCTTCTGAGCCTTTCTTTCTATACATTTTCTCAGGTAAATCTTTTGAAGGAATTCCTTCAGACAATTTATCCAAAGTAATTCCTTTAGACTATGTCTTTGCTTTATTTCCTTTGGACAAAAAGTTTGAAGGAATTATTTCCTTAGTTTCTTTGTCCCATGGGCCTTATCTTTCTTTCTAGCAAAGTTATGAAGTGAACCTTCTCGAAGGGCAAATACCCTTCAACATTGTTGCTAGTGACTTTCCTAAAAGGGAAAGTTCCCTTCAACTCTTCAAAATTGACCCTTCGGCAAAATGTATTTGGTGACCTGCCCTTTAGACTTTTGTTTATGCACCCTCCCAAAAGACAACACTTTGACATATTTGTGACGAACTTTCTCAAAGGGTTTGTACCCTTCAAGATTTTTTTAATGTCCCTTAGCCATTTTTAAATGTCACTTTCCCAAAGGGCACATACCTTTCAGGTTTTTATTTTGAACCTTCTTGAAGGGTTGGTACCCTTCAAGATTTTTGTAAATGAACCATTTCCTTTCCTTCAAATAAAAAGTTTGAAGGAATTAAACCTTTTGGAGCTTTTCAATTTGCCTTTCAGGCTCCTACGAATGGTCCTTTTCCCATTTTAAAAAGTCTTTTAACTTTCCTGTAACGGATAATTCTTTTGGAACACTGTAAAATGGACTTTTCATCTGAAAACAACCCTTCGGGCTTCCCAAGTGACCCTTTGGAAGAGAAAAATAAACCTTTACATTTTGTGAATTTATCCCATTACCTTTTGGAATTATTGAAACTATCCTTTCCCAAAAAATTTGAAGATCCCTTTGGATTTTTGTCATGAACCTTGAAACTTTTGGAAAAGACCCCCCATAATTTCTTTGGAAAAATTGGCAAGCTCTTTAGAAAAACTACAAATGGTAACATCTGACACTTAAACAAAAAGCATGGTTATGCAAAATTTTGAATAGTAGAGATTGCAATTTTGACCTATATGGTCAAAATTGTCAATAATGATTATTGTATCTAGGACATTGAGTTCCATTTTAAAGTGTTTGAATTGATGTTTAGGAGCATTTTACCTTGATACATGGTCTTATTTACTATAAAAGAGGCATTAAAGTATTGATAGAGGTGTTTTTTCTAATTAAAACATTGAAAAATTCATCAAAACTATTGCAAACCACTTGGAAAGCATTGAAAATCCCAAAAATACATTAAACTATGAGAAATTACCTAGAAATTATGCAAATAGGGTGCTAAAATGGGAGCATGGCATTGAATCTTTTGGCTGGGGCACTTCTAAAAAAGGTAGAAATAATTTTTTTCTAGGCTATGAAAGGAGCATTGGTACCATTTCAAGCTCATTGGGCACGAGTTTTTATTGTTGGGTAAAATTCATTTACTCATGCATATTTTATGTTTATATGTGTGTGTGTGTGTTTACATAGTCCAAAGAAATATATATTTAAGTTTGGTAGAGGAGAAGGTCAAAAGACTTCTTGTAATACAATGATCATATTAGAGGTTAAGAGTTTGAATCCCCCTCAGTGCAAAGATATTATTTTAATAAAATCTATATTTTTAGTGCATTTAGCCTATGTTATACATTTTTTTGTCTAGTTAATATTTTACACAACCATAGTGGTCTGACCACTCGTTCCATATGTTTCACAACATTTTTCATCTATTGAAAGGGTCGTTTTTAATTATGTAATCCACTCATATGATTTTTAGATGAAAATGTACTTAAGAAATGGATAAATAAGGTGTTTTATTATAAAACAGATGCATTTCTGGTGAAATTCAACACCATGATACTGATGTAAGTTTGAAAATAGGAATTTTTTGTTTGAAAACCATGTATGTAATAGTGTTTCCTAATGCTAGTGCTATCAAAGACAAATTTAGATTTTGGGGTTTTGTTTAACCCTAAATTAGATGTAGATCCTATTGAGATAGATAGGGTTAAGAATATAGAAATGAATAAGCACAAAGTTGATAAATATATCTATAGCAGGTTAATTAATTACAAAACTTAAAACATATACTATATTTATTATGATGAGATATGCTAAAAATAAAAATTAGAACTATGTGAGATATGGCAATGACAAATAAATAAGACACTTGGTTCTGGTGCTAATATGGATCTTTATCTAGAATAGGTAGGAAGTAGTCTGGAATAATATTATGAAACAATCACCAAAGTATGGATTAGGTGCCTTTGTAGTTGTAGACACTTACATCATCCTGAGACATTTACATCAACACTAGTGTTTAGGTTCGATGCAAATGTCCTATACATAATAATTATTGAAATAGTATGTGATCACCAAGATACTTATGGGTTTCTCATCACCTTCTCTTTGATGCATTTAAATATGGGTCATGGATTGTCAGTCCTTATCAAATAGTAAAACCCTACTTCTTCATCCTCATAGTGGTTATGGGAAAAAAATGGGTTAATGGGCACATAATTTTGAGATTCCCCAAAGACCCCTCTATCAATGAGCACTGCCTATATAGCCAATACTTCAAATAGGGCCTTAGACTTATGTAGTTTTCCCCTATGTGTTAGCTTGTGTGTGAATCATGTAATAGGTGGAAAGTAAGTACAACAATGACCTAACTTGTAACTTAGAAACTATAACTCTTGGAATACTCCTTCAGTAGTTTAGACCTATAGATATGTTGTCCATATGACTAATATAGAAATAAGAGAAAATAGGAAAGTTTTGCTCACTTGAATGCTTGATTGAATGCTTTTGGTAAGCTCAATTTCTAGGTGGAAATTCATCTTTGTTTTGGGCATAAACCCTCTCTCTCTCTCTCATATATATGAGAGAGAGAGAGAGGAGGGTCTATGCCCCCAACAAAGATGAATTGCCACCTGGAAATTGAGACTAGCTCAATCATGTAACCCAATCATACTTATAATCTGGTGAGGGTGAGTGAATCCAATCGACTCACATTATCAAACTAGTGAGGTTGGATGATACAATCAAGTCTAACCTAAAAACATGGCAAGATTAAGGATTTAATCATCTCAACCATTCCAAAAAGGCAAACCAACTACTGTAGTAGATTAACTCAATATAGTTCACAAAATTCCAACGTGGTGGGTGGTGACAACCCCTGAAAGTGTTTTGAATTTGAAACTAATTTGGATTTTGAAGTATTAGGTGCACATTGCATAACATATGCACCTTAAATATGTCTCATGCTGAAACTGTGTATAACAATGGTACTAATGTGTATAATTCTACCATAAATATGTATTTGGATCATATAATTATGTGTTTTGGCCAATTTGGAAATTTGGACGAGTGTGGGTGACATGTTACCATAATATTCCCCCATTATACATGGAGAATTATGAAAACTAATATAAGTGCCAATGTGGAGGACATGTTTCCAAAACATGCCCTGCTATATTTTGGGTATGTTGAATATCAAATAAGTGTGGAGAACATGTTTCCAAAACATTCTCCCACTAAATCTAAGAATGTGAATGTGTGGAATCCATGTATCTATGACATGACCCCTCTAAATTTGTAACTATAAATGTGTGGAAGTGAAACTTTGGTAAAGGCATTGATTTTTTTTTAGTAAAAAATTTTGGTGTAATTGGATCTGTTGTAAGATAAATACCCTTTAATTTACGTGCCCTAGTGGATATTGGCAATAGTGATATATTTGGATCATTAGGAGCCTTTTTCACTTTAGGTTTATAATTCTTTCATCTTCTTTATGGCTTAATATTACTTGGTAAAGATGCCATGATTTCTTGGTTAACCTTTCAAAAAATTTCAATATCAAACGAAGGTAGGAAAAAGTCATCACCCTTGACAAGTGGGATATTGTTTGGAAAGGTTGGAATAGGAGGGTTTTTTATTAATGCATTTGAAGGATTATCCCCTTTATAACTAATTTATAAATCCCCCATGATATCTTTATGGAGTTGGCAAAAGCTATCATGATCAAATGAATGAACATTTTTTTCATGTGAAACCAAATTTTGTGTAGAAGGTAAAGGCAAAGGATTTTTATCTTTGTTAAGATGGATCAACTCATTTTTTGAAATGATGGGAGTATATACCTAATTAGAGGGATAACAATTACCACCATTCAATGCTTTTATATTATACACTTTAATACTTGGAGGAATGCAAGAGTAATCAATTTTGATTCCTTCCTTGAGGGAGAGTTAGAGAGTTTCATAATCATAGTCATCAAATCAATCGATATCATCTATGACATATATGATGAGAGAGATAAATAACATAAATATTAGGATAAGGTAGGTGATAAACATCTAAAATAAAATGTTTATGCAATAATGATGCTCAAATATCGGGTTCAACAAATGTTTAACCCCAAATTGGATGTGGATCCTATTTATATAGATAGGGTTAAGAATATAAAAATGAATAAGCACAAGGGTTATAAATAGATCTATATCAGACCAATTAATTTTAAGACTTAGATATAACATATAATGAATTTATTATGTTGAGATATGTTAAAAATAGAAATTATAACTATGCTAGACATGGTAATGACATATAAATAAGATACTTAACTAGTTCTAATGCTAATATAGATCTAAATATGGAACATGCAAGAAACAAACTATAAGAATATTCTAAAATTCACCAAATTCTAGATTAGGTGCTTCTATAGCTACATACACTTGCATCATCCTAAGATAGTTGCATTAATGTAGTGTCTAGGTTGGACACAAGTGTTTTGTATAGAATACCTACTGAAATAGGATGTGACCACTTGTATGCTTCTAGGTTTTTCATCACCTTTTCTCTAGTACATTCAAATATAGGTCATGGACTATTGCATCTTGTCAAATAGAAAAAACCTATTTCTTCATCCTCATAATGGTTGTGGGAAAAAATGGGTTAGTGGATACATAGTGTTGAGTTGCCCCAATGACCCCTCTATCAATGAACATTGATTACATAACCAATGCTTCAAAGAGGGCCTCAAACTTATGGAGTTCTCCCCTATGTGTTGGCTTGCATGTGAATTATGCAATATGTGGAAAGTAAGTATAATATTGACCTAGCTTGTATCTTGGAAAATATAGCTCTTGGGTTGCTCCTTCAATAATTTAGACCTGTATATATGTTTTCCCTATGACTAATATGGAAATATGAGAAAATATGGAAGCTTTTCTCATTTGATTGCTTGATTGAATGTCTTTGGTAAGTTTTTTAGTGAGTAGGTAAGAAGTTTCTAGGTGATGAATTAATAAGGGTTGATCTTGTATTTATAATAATCCATTTAGATAATAACTCACATAATAGCACTTAGGTCGACCATTAGGATACATTTCATTTGAAAATTAGATGACTTTTAGGCCATTAGACACCTACATCAGAACATGACACCTACGTCGATGTAGGTGTTTGTTCGAAACACAAGTGTCTAAGAAGTAAGAAAATAGGTATAGGTTCAAAACTTGTAAAGACATAAGATAAATTAGATTTAAGCATAATGGAAAAGATACAAGTTCTAGGTCATCAACATAAGACTAGTCAAACTAAGAGATAGGCTAAAGAGCACAAGAGAGAGTAGATGTGAGACTCACAGGAGTAGGAAAGGTCTAGAACTAAGAGGAACATCCAAGGTCTGAGTTTTCCAAGTGTACAAGATTAAGGTGATATATAATTTAGAAATAATGTCTATAAGTTTATAGATACCTCAAGATCTGACAAGTTAATAGAGCTAGTGACCCACCCATCTTGAGTTTCTTGCTAACTCTAATATCGGGTTATATTGTACTAGTAGTTTTGGATAGATATGAGTTCATTTTGGATAGGCACGATCAAAATAAACAACCCATAGGAGCACCATACCCCTTTGCCGAGTACCAACCCAGCTACAATTCATGAGCACCAACCCACAGGAGCTTCAAACCCCTTTACCAAGCACCAATCCAACAACTCTTCGTGAGCACCAACCCACAGGAGCACCAACCCCTTTGTGTATACCACACACCTATCTCTTAATGTTTCTATCTCAACAAATGATAGTTCAATACAACATCTCTTTCCTCTCTCTCACCTTTGCTTTTCTAAGCTAGATATAACAAATACTATTCATCTCTCTCAATTGCTCTTCTAAGCTAGATATTACAATATCAAATCAACCTCTCTCAACCACATTTACAAATGGCTTCTCAAGCCTTTATTTATAACTTTCCAAATGACCTTTGGCCTTTCCCCTTTGTGACCCTTCAATCCTCATGGAAAATGGTGCCAATCTTGGATGACCCTTCATATTCAAGCCTTTGAAAAGTCATGTGGTGACCCTTCATGACCAAAAACGTCCTTCCCACTTTTGTCCTTATCTTTGGTGACTTTTCGTATTCCTCAAAGTGGCCCTTCATGAGAAATTGTGCCCTTACTCTTTTGTCTTCACTTGGTGACTCTTGGTATTCCCCAAGATGACTCTTCATGGGAAAATGCCTCCCATCCTTCTTTTGTCTTTACCCCATGGCTCTTCTACTTCTCCATGGGCCCTTCTTTTGTCTCATATGCAACCAAATTAATATTCGTTAATATTATATAAATATTAACTCATATTAGTCAAGATATATTTATTACAAACAACATTAAATGCAATGGGGCCTTTATCACCAATAATACTAGACCTTTGACATCAATGGCAATATTTCCAACAATCTCCCCCTTTGTCATTGATGGCAACCTCAATCCTAAAATTGCCACATCCTATCACCTATACATACTATCATCTAAAAACATACAGTAACTCCCCCTTACTGTAGCAACCTGTACCTATTTCCTGTACCTATTTTTTGCACCTGTACATGTACCTACACATATTATTCTCCCCCTTTGACATTAATGGCAAAGGGCCTACCTGGAGCTAACACTTAGCTCCCCCTCAACTTGATGTTGAACATCAATGGCACGAAGTAATAGAAATTACTCCCAACTCCTCTTGCATGTCTTTGAGAAGATATTTGATTAAAACATTGCCTGTCCTTTGAGAAGCTGTAATCAACTCATTTGAATATTTACTTCTAATCTCACAACCTTCCACATGAAACTTTAAGGTGTATCTTTGAACATATATTTGACTTATACTCAAAATATTATGCTTACAAAACATTCTTAGCTTTGGTTCTAATAATATCCAAACTTAAAATACCTTTTTCGGCTATCTTGGTAGGGGTTTTATCTTCAAATTTCACTATGCCACCATTGATCTTCTTTACTCTTATCTCCTATCATATGCTTCGAACATCCGCTATCAACGAACCATGGCTGATCTTTATTTCTTACATGCAAAGCTGTTTGCACCAACATAGAATCTCCAAGTTGTTTCTTCTACCATGAACATGTCTGAACCTTCTTCCTGATGAATGGAGCTTTGAAACTCTGATCCTTCTTCATTGAATATGCATGAGTATTCTTTTCCTTCTTTCTGAAACTGTTATCTCTTTTTCAACATTCTAATTTCTTGTGACCATAATCATTTGAAACACTTTTAAAACTTTTAAACACTGCATATGCAAGAATCATTCTAATAGCCTCAAACCATAATACTGATGCAAAAATTTCTTCAAAAATCTATTCCCTCAAAAGATATACAAATTAATCTATCAACTCACCTTCTTGTCATGCAACATATCCAAGACCCAATAGCATCCACCATGCTTCAATTTTTCTTAAAAGTGTTTCCTTGAAGCCTAGAAGAGACACCCCACACAATAGGGTTCTAGAAAAAAATCTCAGGAGATTCCCACATCTCCTCTATTTCTTCCTTGATCTTCTTGTGTTTTTCTTTTAGAATCCATTTAAGCATGTCTAACCTTTTTGACTTCCTAACCTTATCATTTATGTTATTTTTATTTTTCTCAACTTTTATAACTATCTTATCTTGACAAAGCTCATGCTCAAATGTAACAAGACATTCTGCACAATCCTTCTTATCTGATTCTTTATCTACTATAGCAAGTAATTCATTTTCACTCTTAAACTCAACCTGATTAACCTTTACTATTTTAGGTCTCCAAACCTTAATTTGACTATTCTTATATCTTTTAGGGGCTCTATAACCTTTGACATACTTTGAAGATCTCTTTGCTTGTTTTGGACATAATTTAGCAATATGGCCAACCTTATGACAACAAAGGCAAACAATATTTCTCATACCTTTTTCTTGAATGTGACTAAGATCTCCCTTTGACTTATTACTTCTCCTCATACAGTCTCTTGCCCTATGACCAACATGATGACAAACAAAACAACAGCCATGAAAAGAATTTGAAAGCTTAAAAGCATTGGGGTGCCTGATTGGCTTCTTTGATTTGCCTTTAAAACCTGCCTCCTTCTTTCCTTGGATTGATATTTCATGATCTTTTTCAACTTTGATTATAAGGTTCTCATGATTATCCTTTAAAGAGCCTAACTCAACCTTCAACTGATTACATTCTTCTTCTTTTGATGTTAAAATTGAATTTGTAACCTCTAACTGATTCTTAAGATCCCGAATAAATATCTTATTTTCTTTTACTTCTATAGCCAACTTAGAATCCAAGATACACACCTTTTCCTTAAGAGCCTCAACCACAGATTTCAACTCTTGATTCTCCTTCTTTAGCTGCTTGGCCATCTTATGCTTTTCTTTGATCTTCCTTTCAAGCTGTTAAACCCTTTTTGAAGGAACCTACTCTAATACCAATTGTTAAGCACAGAATATACTGAGAGGGGGGGGTGAATCAGTATATCATATATCTTATTAAAACTTTCCCTTTATCAAATTCCACTTAATCAAATATTCAAGATATGCAATAAAACTCAAACAATAAATATCACACAAGATAGAGAGAGACACCAGATATAACGTGGAAACCCAATGTGGAAAAAACCATGGAGAACAATCTCAAGTATATTCATGAGAAACAACCCATAGGAGCACCATACCCCTTTTCCAAGTACCAACCCAGCTACAATTCATGAGCACCAACCCACAGGAGCTTCAAACCCCTTTGTCAAACACCAATCCAACAACTATTCATGAGCACCAACCCATTGGAGCACCAACCCCTTTGCCAAGCACCAACCCAGCAACAATTTGTGAGCACCAACCCACAAGAGCACCAACCCCTTTGTGTATACCACACACCTATCTCTCAATGTTGCTATCTCAACAAATGATAGTTCAATACAACATCTCTTTCCTCTCTCTCACCTTTACTCTTCTAAGCTAGATATAATGAATACTATTCATCTCTCACAATTGCTCTTCTAAGCTAGATATTACAATATCAAATCAACCTCTCTCAACCACATTTACAAATGGCTTCTCAAGCCTTTATTTATAGCTTTCCAAATGACCTTTGGCCTTCCCCCTTTGTGACCCTTCAATCCTCATGGAAAATGGCGCCAATCTTGGATGACCCTTCATATTCAAGCCTTTGAAAAGTCATGTGGTGACCCTTCATGACCAAAAACGTCCTTCCCACTTTTGTCCTTATCTTTGGTGACTTTTTGTATTCCTCAAAGTGTCCCTTCATGAGAAATTGTGCCCTTACTCTTTTGTCTTCACTTGGTGACTCTTGGTATTCTCCAAGATGACTCTTGATGGGAAAATGCCTCCCATCCTTCTTTTGTCTTTACCCCATGGCTCTTCTACTCCTCCATGGGCCCTTCTGTTGTCTCATATGCAACCAAAAATATATTCATTAATATTAAATAAATATTAACTCATATTAGCCAAGATACATTTATTACAAACAACATTAAATGTAATGGGGCCTTTATCACCAATAATACTAGACCTTTGACATCAATGACAATATTTCCAACAAGATATGAGTTCATTTTCTTGTCTAATTTTTTTGTTGAATTATTTGATATTAAATAATGTGGAGCAAGTAGGTTATCCATAACTGCATGGTCTTCTTACCTCTCATCTTATAGAAAGGATTATAAAGCAAGTTAGTCAAGCATTAGTCCATAAATAATGAAACAAGCATAAAGAACTAACTAACCAAGCCTATCTATTCCTATGAGAATTACAAAGGATAACAAGAAACAAATGAAAGAAAGAAACACCATATTACCTTCCCAAAGGGATTCACCATACCCACCTGGCTTAAAAACATGTTCTCCCTTGATCAAGCATCCTTGTCTTTGTCAACAATGATGGTAAGCTCTTCCAATGCCTCAAGAACACTCCATAAAACCTAGGCTTTTAGTTGTAAATCACTGAACTATCCTATCAATGAAGCTTTATGGAAATAATTTTGCATTATAAATTTGTAATATTCATGCTTTGAAGATATTTGAACATAATAACCTTGCACCAAAATAGCTTAAAATTCACATCCATGGTCTCTCTATATATAGATTTTTGAGATTGGTCAGGATAAACCATGACCATCCATCTCAAGATTGAGATGTGTGGCCATTGATAATCCTAATATTTAGAATTAAATCCATAATTATCTTCATCATGACCTTGGAAGAAGGGGCATGGAAGGGGCATGGGAGGCATTAACTAGGCATGGGTGACCCATAATCCTAATATTTGTGACATTTATGGCCTAGAGATGTCTTCCCAAAAAATGTTATCACTTGATGATACAAATAATAAGAATCAATTTTCAAAAAAAAATATTCAACAAATCTCATGGAAATCCATTTAATCTCTTGATTTGGATTAATTATCCTTAAACAAGGTTAATCAACATTTGTGTAATTATTTGAAAATTGGCCCTCAATTAATCAAAATAGTCAAAAAGTCATATTACTAGGTCATAATTTGATTGGAAGGGAATTAGAAGGCGACATTAGATGAGTTGGAACCGTATTCCCATTTAGGATGTTTCCAACAATAAATAACAAAGGTACATGACGTGTACCAATGAATTAGAAGAAAATAGTGATCCAGAGCACCAAATGGCAAAATTATCATTTTGACTCGAAATGATCTGATCGAAGTTAGCTAGCCCATAAAATGCATTTCCCTATTTAGGGATACTTTGAAATAAATTGGCACTTTTAAGTGAAAATTTTGAACCTTTTAGGGTGTTTTATGGATTTTGACCTAAAATGTGCATTGGAGTGAAATTCGAGTAAGATTGACAATTTCAACACAAATGGTGTTAGGAATTGGATGTCTACATTTTACCCCTATTTGAGAAGGTGTAATGAGACATTCAGGTGAAGCAACATCTTTTAAAATAAAAGAGTTATCAAGAAGTAATTGGAACAAACCCATGATGTCCCCTTGAGAGGACATCATAGGATGAAAGAGAAGGATGGACTCTCAAAAAGAGAGAGAAAGTGAGAGATTAACCCATGGAATATATCACATCTAGATGAGCTAATGCTTGCACACATGATTACCATCAATGATCAAAATATAATGAGAGGTATAATAAGCCCCAAATATGGGGGGAAGGGGAAAGATACAATCCATAAATGTAAGGGACACACTACAAATGTACCCAATTTGAGAGTACAAGATACGTACTTATGACATTAATCAATCTCAAGACAAGTTACACACTCAAATATTGCCATCATAGGATTTAATGTGGAGAGATTGGAATTAGAGGAAAATGGAGAACGTTCTACTTTAGGAATGGAAGCACCACTAGAATGAGGTCTCCATAGAGAATATAATAAGATGTACTCCAGTAGAGGAGATTTGATTATGATAAAATAGTTTTGCCCTAATAGGGTGAATCTAGATCATTGATAAAGAATACATAATGATTTACCCCTATTGAGATGATTTGATTTGGACATGGTCAAATGTTGTGCCCCAGCATGGGTAATTGGCAAGCAAAATTAGCTCAAAGATATAACTGAAAAGATAGGTTAAAGTGAGCGGATGCAAACATACATGAGATAGTGTAATGGCTTAGAAAGCCATATAAAACCAAGCATATGAGAATGCACAAAGTGATGAGAGAGACGAAAATAAGAATGGATATAGCCAAGCTAATCTCAATAGAAATTGAGTGCTACCTACATACCATGGACTCATGTTTCATGATGAACTTTAGGCCAATGTAGTTCACCCAAGTTTGGGAGAGAATGGAATGAGGAATTATGAAAAATGACCAAGAATTGATTAGACTCACAATGTATGCGAAAAGATGCACATATAAGCATAAACAAAGAAGCCTAAAATGCATGTTACCTATAAACCTAATTCCATATCATGAACATAATTTTTGCAAAGTGTTCTTGAGAATCGTTCATCAGAGCTGATGTTGATGTTAAGATGTTGAGACCTAAGCACAAAGTGCTTGCTATAGAAAAAGAAATTAGGCATCATAAGTATGAACAAATTAGAATGATATAAGATTTGAATTACATTGAGCCATTTAAAATGCAAATATATATAACTATAGATAATGGTGAAACAATGACCAAAACTAGAGTTATAATGATTTACATTTAAATAAAAAAGCAAAAACTTGAAATCAAGATATGATCTATCAAGACTTAAAATCAACGAACCTAACTTGAAATCAAGATATGATCTATTAATACTTAAGTAGGAACAAAAATATTTAAAAACAAAAGGTGAGAACATCTTGATGACATGAGGCCAAGATATGAATAATCAAGATCCATGTGGACCATTAAGGCATTCTTGAACACAAAAGAGAAAAGCAGAAACAAACAAGGAAACACAAGACCAAGATGAGATAAGAAGTAAGACAAAGAGAAAAGGAGAAGAAATAAAAGGAGAAGTGCAAAATCACAATAAAACATTAAGAAAACTCAAATAAACACACACAAACAAAAACAAAGTTAGTGTGATTTAAAGACAAATGTTCATGTATGTGCGATAAAGGTGTTACTTTCCATCACATCATAATAAAGAACAATGACACAAAAATTGTTCCCTAATTAAAGAGGAACAATGACAAAAAGAATGGGGGAAGAGAAGAAAAGGAAGGGATTGGCCAAGCTGACTTTAGATGTATAAGACAAGTGGATGTTGCCTACATAGTTCTATGGATGCATGTTCCAACATGAACTTCAGGCTAAATGTAGTTCTCCTAGGAAATGGGATAGAAGAAAAATGATGATCAGACTAACATGATTAATGTTATAGAAGAAATGAAAGATACGACAAATAAACAAGAATGGTCTGGTAAACAAAAAGCTGATGAGATGAGAAAGGATGATCTTGAAAAATGGCAAGTGCATGGGATAAGATGAAATGAACTAGTGTTTCTATGCTTTCAAAATGGTAAGAGAGTTCAAACTTAATAGTTGCTCTTAAAACAAGGAGATTATTCAAACTTAACAGTTGCTCACAAATGGTGAGAGTATTCAAACTTAATAGTTTCTTGCAAAATGGTGAGAGCATTCAAACTTAATAGTTGCTCACAAAATGGCGAGAGCGTAGGATGGTGGATCGGGAATGTATAAATTTATAGAAGCATAAGATAATGTTTTTGTTTTTTTATGGATCATGTTCTGATGTTTTTGGTATTTTCAAAGTATTTCTAATGTTTTTGGGATAAAATATGCATGAGTAGAGGTTCCAATACAATATCTAAGCTGGTTGCAATGGCCTATGATCATAAATCAGTGAGAAAGAGGTTCTTGATAAAAAAGAAAGCAACAAATACTTGTACTAAGAAGATGCATTTGTTCACTTATCAAAAGCTGCACAAGATTGTCCTGACTAAACTACTTTGTAGAACTGTTGTTGAAGATGTTCATAATGGTCATGAGACATAATTGAGATCATAATTGGTTAAGGGACAAAAAGTGTTCAAGATTATAACATGTCCTAGAAAAAATAAAGAATAATCTTATTGAAGAGAGTAATCCAAAATGGGATGAAGAATGTGTTTAGAGTGCCAAGGGCTCAAAGCCTTTACTATTGGGATTCATGAAAAGTGGACCAAGGTAGTATTAAACGTGTTCAAGGTAAGATAAAGGGTGAGAAAATTATGATAGCACAAGTTGCCCCCAAATCAAGGGTCTTATATACAATGGTTTAAAGTTGTTCATGCGTAGAATCTCTTAAGGTGTATGATGTTCATGGGCTCTAAAAGTTCTTCACCATTAGGTTTAGCCAGTTGGTATGCTCCTGATCCGTAGTTCATTATGACAATATAAGGTCCTAACCAATTAGGATGAAATTTTCCTTTATTTTTGGGTTCAACATTCGTGTTCTTTTGGTTCTCTTTTAAAACTAAGTCACCAATCTCAAATTCTTGAGGAAGAATGTCTTTCTTGTAGCTTCTCCACAATCTGTTCTAATAGGCCTAAAAGTTTTATAGGGTAACCAAACGCTTACCATCAAGAAGTTCTAGTTCTTGCAGCTGTGAGGATCTATAGACTTTATCATCTTCAATGTGATCCAGTGATATTCTTGATGATGGGATCTCAATCTCGATTGGGATGATAGCTTTAGTGCCGAAAATAAGGGAGTATGGAGTAGCTCCAGTTGGGGTGCGATGATTGGTTCTATAAGCCCAAAGGGTAGGAAAGAGTTACAAGTGCCAATTACAACCAACATCATTGAAAATCTTCTTTAAGATGGATATATTGGTTTTATTTGACACCTCAGCTTGTCCATTGCCTTGCAGGTTATATGAAGTGGATTTTTTGTCCTTAATCTTGAATTTTGTGCAAAGAAATTTCACATCTTGGTTTACAAAGGATCCACCATTATCGGATATAATACTGGCTGGGATGTCATATCGACAGATAATATGGTAATGAATGAATTTGGTTATTTTTTTCCTAGTAACATAAGTGAGAGTAATGGCTTCAATTCACTTGGTAAAGTACTCTGTTGTAGTCAAAATATGCTTATGACCATCTAAAGATGTTGGGTTAATTTTTCCAATGAGATCAAGACCCCATGTTGAGAATGACCATGGTGTTATAATTGGTTTCAATGGTGAGGAATGTGTATGTATAAAGTTGCCATGCTGCTGACAAGGAACACACTTCTTTACATAGTTACAAGCATCTATCTCCAATTTGGACCAATAATAGCCTATTCTGAGAATTTTTTTTATTAGGAATGCACCATTCGTATGGGCCCCACACATTCCTTCATGAACCTCCTTTAGTGCCAGCTTGGATTCTCCCAAATATAAAAAATGAAGAGGTGTTCCATCATAGCCTTTTCGATAAAGCATGTTTCCAAGGAGGATATAATGTGTTAAGAGATGAAAATGTTGGTAGGAAATACATGTCTATGGAAATAGTTATAAAAATCTTGGTACCATGGTAGCTCAAGTGAGGGATTATGATCAACAATGGTGCATATCCTCCCTGAATCTGATAGAATATGTGTCATTTTAAGAAGATTTTTAATCAAAAACTGATACTCTTTAGCATTGTCATGCATTTAAATCATGGAACCAATTATTGCCATGGCATTGGTAGATCTACTGTTGACTCATAGAACTTTCTCAAACTATAGAAATTTAAAATGTGCTTTAAGGTTATCAACAATTTACTTGTAAGGAACAAGATTATCATCTCTTGTTTGATACTAATCAATAGTCTGATTTATGATTAGCTGTGAATCTCCATAAACCTTTAAGCTTTGAATGTCCTATTGTATGGCAAGATAGATCCCGGCAATCAATGCCTCATATTCGGCCATATTATTTATACACTAAAATTGTATATGGAATGCTTTAGGGATGAAATATCCCTATGGTGTGATCAAAAATATACCAGCTCTAGATCCTTGGGATGTGAAGGAGCCATCAAAATAGAGTGTCCACTATTTAGGTTCTTGTGATGTTTGTTCTATCATCATGATAGAATCATCTAGATGGTCAAAGTTGAGAGGTTGAGTGGCCGTAATAGGAGCTTCTACAAGTTGGTCCATAAGAGTCTACCCTTTGATTACCTTTTGATTCTAGTACTTGATATCAAACTCTAAGGAGCATAATCCATTTAGCCATGCATCTTTGAAGAGCTGCTTTAGATAAGAGGAACTTGAGAGGATCTACCTTGGCGATAACAATAGTTTTTTATTTAGCATATAATCTCATAATTTTTGAGTGGTGAACATCATAGATAAACATGCCTTCTCAATAGGCATATAATTATGTTCATAGGCTTCTAATGTGTGGCTTAAACAATAAACCACATGTTCCTTACCATGATCATCATGCTGAGCCAAAAGTGCCCCCAGTGCATGTTCCGTGGCTGATATTTAAAGAAGCAATGGCTTTCCTTGTGTTGGAGGTCATAAGATTGGTAGATTGGTTAAGTATGTTTTAAGATTTTTAAATGCTATCTGACAATCTTCATCCCACTAAAATGTTAACCCTTTCTTTAAGAGATGGGTAAATGGGTGGCACTTATTTGCTAGTTGAGAAATGAACCTGCGTATAGACTGGATCTTGCCTTGTAGACCTCACAACTATTTAAGATATTTTGGTGGAGGCATTTCCATAATAGCGATGACATTTATAGGGTTGATTTCAATCCCTCATTATGATACAATGAACCCTAGCAATTTTCTTGATGTGACTCTAAAGACACATTTCTTAGGATTCAAACAAACTTTATATGCATGAAGCTTCTTAAATATTCTTCATAGAATGTCAGGGTATCTAGCTCTTGTTCTTGATTTTTATAGTTTATTATCAACATAGTGCTTGAAAATGTCATGGAAGATGATAGTCATTGCATGCTAACATGTGGCTCCAGCATTATTCAAACTGAATGGTGTGACTTGGTAATAGAATATCCCCCATGGAGTGGTGAACATGGTCTTATGCCGATCTTCAAGGGCTATCTTGATCTGATTGTAACTAAAAAATCCACCCATTAAGGATATCATCTCATACCTAGTAGTTGAGTCAACAATCATTTTGATGTTGGGTAGAGGAAAATCATCTTTGGGATATGTCTTATTGATATCACAAAAAATAGTACAAACACATATGCCTGGGGTCTTTTTACTTACTTGCACTATGTTAGAAATACATTAAAAGTTGTCAAGTGGTCTGATAAAATTAGATCTTAACAACTTCTCCAACTCAGCCTTAACCAAAAGGGTGATGCATGGATGCATATTTCTCAACTTTTGCTTGATTGGTTTAGCATCAGGGTGAATAATAAGATGATGCACAACTAAATCTGGATCCAAGCCTGGCATGTCAGAATATGCCCATGCAAAGATGTCTATATAATCCTTAACAATGGATATAATATGTTCATGTTCTACTTTAATAAGGGAAACTCCAAGATAAACATTTTTGGGATCCTCATGGGTTCCCAAATTCACTTCTGTTGTGCTCTCCATAAGGAATGTGGATCCATCTTCTAGAATTGTAGGCAATGTATGGTCGTGATCATCTTCTTTTGCTATATCTTCTTGCTGTTCCTCCCAAAGATTTAGATAATATGAAGAATCAAAATCTGCCTTCTCAGTTAAAGGCCAATTGGCAAAGACCTCTAGAAACTCAAGAGCAAGATGCTCAAATATTTGATGTTGTTATGAAGAGATGCTTGTATTAGCTATGGAACTTGGGCTAGATGGAATTTCTACGTCTTGAGGGGATGATCAAACTTCTCCTCCTAGGAGTGCCTGAAACATGTTTTCACTTAAAGGCTTGTCTTTTTCTTTACTTTTTGCCTGATCAACAAGTGCCTCAAAGAGGTTTTCACTTAAATGTCTTGATGTTTGTTATTTATTATGACCAAGAAAGTTTGTCTGCTCTCCAAACTTTTATGATCACCAATAGGGAATGCATCTTGTAGGCCCATGCATTTTGCAATAAATTCTTCATTTTGAAACTCATTGAGGCATATGACCAAATTTTGTTGATTCTAATCTATGAGTCTAGGATGGCAAAGGCATAGGTTACAGTGAGGGTTTACTTCAAGATGGGAAACACCAATGGTAAAGATATAATGTCCTACTTTAGGAAGCAAAGCACCACTAGGATAGGAAGCTCTAATAGGTGTTATGGTTAATATGGCATTTGAATCAAATAAGTTTGAATCAACAAGCTCATCAAAAAGGCTATAATGGGATGTTCTGTCATTCTTAGGAGTCTTGTTACCAGTCACTTTGGAAGAGTCACTACCAAATGTTATGAGGTCATCCTTTGGTGGTTTAAATCTGAGACCATGATTCCAATTGACAACTCTAGCTGATAAGGGCTCTAAAATTCCTTGTGCCTATGGGCCAAGGCCTTTCCCTATATATTCAAGATGATCCATTATCCTGTTAGGGATAAGATACTTTGGATTGTGAAAACAATCTGCAAGGCCCTTAAAATATAACCAATCTCCCTCAGTAAAAGCCTCTCAATCTTTCTTTGGTGCAATTAAAGTTACAAAAACCATATGAGGTTTTGGTTGCTTCTTCTTTGGTTACCAAATCTGATCAGGTTTGTTAGGAGTCTGGAAATTTCTAGGCTTACGAAATGTTTTAGGGGATTTTGGCAATTTTATAATATGGAGGGCATCCTTGAGATGGCACATGGAAATGCCTGCATCTTTAATAATAACCTACTTGGCCAGAGCTGCAGGAAATGGATCAATTGAAGTGAAGGCTAGATCACTAGGGTCTATATAATTAGATGGAGATGGATGAGAAATGATGACTTTGTTCTTTTTTGTAATGAATTTAGAACATGAGAAATAGTTATAATTACAAAACTCTCTTCAAGATGTTTGCATGGCTATTGATCAGTGGGTATAGTAACCTCAATCCCATCATGGGGATACTTAAGGCATTAGTGAAGAGTACATGGAACTACTTGTACTTCTTAGATCTAAGGATGACCAAGAAGTATGTTATAAGGAAACTCAATATCTACAATATGGAATAACATGTGATGAGAAATAGACCCAACCATGATTGGAAAAAATGACTCCCTCTCGACGTTATCGTAAGCCTTGATTGTAACAGTCTCTAGCTAAATGTATTTATCCATGTAACCCAATCATCACACCAATTTAAGAGATATGATGTTCAGCCCTGAACCATTATCTATAAGAACCCACTTGATCTTGTGATCCACAATGATTATCTCAATGTATAGTGGGTTATTGTGGTTTAGGACAAGGGTGGACATGTCCTTTTGATCAAATGTGATTTGCCGAAATGAAGACAAATGTCCAACTAGGTTCTAGAACTGATCAAGGTTTATATCATTTGGCACAATAAACTCTTGTAAAAGTTTGTTGAAGATGGTTCTATGGACATCAGATGTCTGCAAGATTTCTAATATGGAAATTTGTGCAGGGGTTTTATCTAATTGATCTATTATAGTAAAAGGCCTTTGAATTATGGATTGAACTAGTTTATTCTTTGTTGGGACAATATTCAGCTTTGGAACCATTGGCACAAAGTTATCATTGGATTTATGGAAAGAAGTGGGCGAAGGGCCCTGGATGGTAACTCATGGGTGTCTAGTTGTAATTGCACAACCTAGAGGTGACAAGGAGTCATTATAATTAGAAGAGCAAGGCAAAGGGCCTTGGATGGTGATTCATGGGTGATTAATGGTATTACTATAATTTTGGGTTAGTGAGGAGCCTTTAGAAGAATGGTACTATTGTTTATGATTAGTAACCCATGTAAATAGAGTAGCAACATGATGATGTAAAATCAACATGGTATTACTAGGGGTAGAGGGTGCTAACCCTATAATGATGGGTCTTATGTTACGAGGAACATAATATTGTTGATCAAAAATTGAGTTCTGATAATAGTTTCAAGTCTAAGTTTTAGTGGTGGCACACTGTAGATCTCATCGAGAGCTTTCCATCACTTTTTGTGGTTCACAAAATGGACACCGTATGCAAAAGTTATAGGCCGTTGAAATTTTGGTTTGACAAGGAAAAATTTGGTGTCGTAAGATGACGTGGCACAATGAGGGCATGCCAAGTGGACCAATCAAGGGTGACAAGTGGCAGTCAACAGGTGTTCATAGAAACTTTTGGTTACACCACATGGGAGAATCTCGAGAATGGGTCACGAATGCATGCCATGTGGCACGTGAGAAGAGGACAAGGCTAGCATTTACCAACGTGCATGAACACTAAGCACAAGTCTCCCACAAAGGGGGATGTTGACACTTTCCAAAGAGGTGCAAAGATTTTTAAATGCATGCAAGCCATTTATTGCCAGCCATGTGGGACAAAAGACAAAGTCTGAGTGCCCAAGGAGGAGTCCAAGCGTGCCAAACAAGGAGGAGTAAATTCAAACTCAGTCAAAGCACCCAATTTTGAACACTTGACCTGCCGCCCAAAAAAGATAGGCCTTGACCACTTCAGCTATAGAGATCGAAGTGTTATAAAAGGGATGAAAATCTACTTGAATAGACACCAGAAGCCGACTGTGTATTGGAGAATATAGACCTGCTTATAGTATTTGGTCATTTTAGAGCCCTTAGAGGCTGAATCAGAGCTTGGAGTAAACTACAAA